>WBMV01002180.1:116752-177924 GCA_013396655.1 Campylorhamphus procurvoides | reverse complement strand
CCCGTAGCAGAGGGCGGCAGCCTGGGGAAGGCGGCTACAGACAGATGCAGACAGGGACACCCGCACTGTGCACTGGGGAAGGTTTAGGGTGGATATTTGGGAAATTTTCTTCACGGAATGGACTGTCCAGCCCTGGGACAGCTGCCCAGGGCAGTGGTGGAGTCTCCATCCCTGGAGGGATTTGCAAATGTATGGATGTAGCAGCTGAGGACGTGGGTCAGTGGTGGCCTTGGCAGTGCTGGGGGGCCGGTTGGACTCGATGGTCTCAGAGGGCTTTTCCAACTCAAAGGTTGCCATGATTCCATATGGGGCAGAAGGAGACACGGGTGCAGGACAGAGACCCACAGCCCCTCTCCAGGCAGCTCTGCTGTGACACGCTCACTGTGACTCCATGCCCTGTTCCTGTGCAGCACATGAGCACTGTCCATCCTTTGTGCCAGTGCTGGGCCCTGCCGTGGCATCCCCACGATGCCGTGGCAGGTGAGCATGCTGCCATCAGAAGTGCTGACTAGGATGTTATTTTTGAAAGAGCTCAGGCTTCCCATCCAGCTCTGAAAATGCTGCAGACTCAGGATTTCTTTCTCTCTGCTTGGGAACACCGAGGAATCCTCTTCCAGCTCCCAGGGAGAATTGTGTAAAGGATGATGGAGCAGTGTGTCATGTGCCTAGACTGGCAAAGCCAAGCCCGTGTAAGCAGCAGGAAGGTGGTTGGCACCAAGCCCTTTACCCAGGATGAGGCTCTTCCCGGGATGCAGTAACCAGCGTGGAAGGGGGGATACACCATGTTCAGCACCTGTGGGGACACAGAAGACCTGGCATTGCCGGGCTTACTGTGCCACACCTCTGCTCCCTCACCTGGCAAAAGTAGCCAAGGGAACCTCTGGCATCCTGTTCCCCTGGAAATGGAAACCCTGCTGCCAACCCCAGTGAGTGATGGTGAGGCAGGGGACAGGCAGGGCAGAGGACAGGGTGCTGTGACTGGTGCAGGGGGACCGCCTCCTTTCGTCCTTCTCTCCCTGCCCTTCCAGACGGCTCCGCTGTGAAAATCTGGGATGTTCCGACCCTCTTCCCAGGGAAGTGGGAGGGTGAGTGCCATTCCCCCGCAGTCCTTCCCAGCTGCCAGCAGTCCCAGCGCTGGAGGCAAGAGCACCCACATCCCCAACCAGCATGGCTGTGTGACACCACATGCTGTTCCCAGCCAGCATGTAGGGAAGGGGGGGGGCGGGGCTGAGAGAATGGGGTAGCTGGGCTGGAGGCGCCAGGGAGCTGGCCTGGGGAGGGGAACTGGGGGAACTGGGCTGGGTACCCGAGCGAACTCGGCTTTTGGAGCTGGAAGAACTGGACTGAGGAACGGGGCTATGGGAGCCAGCAGTCAGGCTGGGGGAAATGGGCAGGAGAACTGGGAGCACTGGGCTAATGGAACTGGGGGAACTGGTCTGGGGAACTGGGAGCACTGACCGGATGGAGCTAGGGGAACTGAACTGGGGAACTGGGAAGTGCTGGGCTGATGGAGCTGGAGGAACTCGGCTGGTGGCAGCTGTACTGCGGAACTGGAAGCACTGGACTGCCTGTGACACCTCCCAGCCTCACTGGCCCGTTTGGATGCAGAAATGCCCATTCCTGACACCCCTCCCACTTCAGGGTCTTTCCCCACGCCCCAGCTCCCCCAAACCCTTTCCCTTCTCCCCACTCGCAGTCCTTATTCCTGCTCTGCCATCCCGCATCTGCCAGCACTGTGCAGACTTAAATCAGGGATTCAATAATTTAATCAATAAACCCAATTCTTCTCAAAGAAAAAAAAATATTTTTAATCCACTCCTTGGTTTTGTTTTTCTCCCTAAAATGTACCTTCTCAGCAGCTCACTTTAACCCAGAACATAGTGTTTGTGGGAACCTGTGGAAATGCTGGAGTGATGATGGTGGAATGGCACACTGGACAAGCGGCTGCTGGGATAATGGGAGGAGTGGGGGAAACCGGGGAACTGGGGGGGAGTGGGAGGACCTGGGCGGGAAGAATGGAATGGGAACCACTGGGGCAAATCCTGGGGTGAGAAAGGTGGCAAATCCTGGGCTAGGTGTTGGACTCAGTGATCCTCGAGGGTCCCTTCCAACCGTATGCCCTTGAGTGCCAGTGTGTACCCGAGTGTACACGTGTGCACCCGTGTGAACACGTGTGTAACCGAGTGTGCCCATCTGTACTCGTGTGTGCCCGTATGAACCCATATGAACACGCGTGTCCCCGTATGTACACATATGTACCCGTATGTACACGTGTGTAGCCGTATGTACATGTATGTACACGTGCGTACCCGTATGTACACGTGTGTAGCCGTATGTACATGTATGTACACGTGCGTACCCGTATGTACACGTGTGTACCCGTATGTTCACGTATGTACCCGTACGCACCCATATGTACCGCATGTACACGTGTGTACCCGTATGTTCACGTATGTACCCGTACGCACCCATATGTACCCGTATGTANCATCCCGCATCTGCCAGCACTGTGCAGACTTAAATCAGGGATTCAATAATTTAATCAATAAACCCAATTCTTCTCAAAGAAAAAAAAATATTTTTAATCCACTCCTTGGTTTTGTTTTTCTCCCTAAAATGTACCTTCTCAGCAGCTCACTTTAACCCAGAACATAGTGTTTGTGGGAACCTGTGGAAATGCTGGAGTGATGATGGTGGAATGGCACACTGGACAAGCGGCTGCTGGGATAATGGGAGGAGTGGGGGAAACCGGGGAACTGGGGGGGAGTGGGAGGACCTGGGCGGGAAGAATGGAATGGGAACCACTGGGGCAAATCCTGGGGTGAGAAAGGTGGCAAATCCTGGGCTAGGTGTTGGACTCAGTGATCCTCGAGGGTCCCTTCCAACCGTATGCCCTTGAGTGCCAGTGTGTACCCGAGTGTACACGTGTGCACCCGTGTGAACACGTGTGTAACCGAGTGTGCCCATCTGTACTCGTGTGTGCCCGTATGAACCCATATGAACACGCGTGTCCCCGTATGTACACATATGTACCCGTATGTACACGTGTGTAGCCGTATGTACATGTATGTACACGTGCGTACCCGTATGTACACGTGTGTAGCCGTATGTACATGTATGTACACGTGCGTACCCGTATGTACACGTGTGTACCCGTATGTTCACGTATGTACCCGTACGCACCCATATGTACCCGTATGTACACGTATGTACCCGTACGCACCCATATGTACCGCATGTACACGTGTGTACCCGTATGTACACATACGTACCCGCACGCGTGCGCGCACAGACCCCCCGATAGCTCGCCTGTCCTCGCGCACGCGTGTCCGTAAGCGCGCGTCCGGGCCCCGCCCCCCGGCGCGCTGCGCCCCCTGCCGACCCCCACCGGCCACTGCCCCTCGCGTCCCGTTGCCGACGCCGCTTTCCCGGCATGCCCCGAGGGGGCGGGCGGACTGTGCCGCAGCGCCCCTCGGGGGTTGTAGTCCACGGCGGCGCGACGAGCGCGGCGTGGTGCGTGGGGGNCAGGGGGGCGCTGCAGTGGTGGGGCGCGGCCTGCAGGGGGCGAGAGAGGGGCCCGGGGGGCGCCCCGCCGGCAGCGTGGCCGTGCCCGGTACAGAACCCCCCGCTGTGGGGGACCCTCCGGCCCCCCACCACCAGGTGCCCTGTGCCGGGGCCGTGGTCTGGCCTCACGGCAGCCCTCGGAAAGCTGCCGCCCTGGCATGCGGAGCAGCGCTGCTGCATTGCGGGAGACCCCGGCGGGCGTCAGAACGGAGCCGGGAGCTGCTCCCTGGGAGCGGGGCTGCCTGCCCTCATCGCCGCGCTGGCCTACTGCTACATGCGGGACCGCCTGTCCAAGGGTGACTATCGCTGCTGGCACAGCACGCGCCGTCATGTGCCCCTTGGGAGGGGATGTGCAGGTCCTTCTTTGGGATGGAGCCTTCCTGTGGCACTGACGTGGGGAGCTTCCAGGGGAGGCGTTATCGTTGATGCTCCAGTGACTAAAGAGCTACAAGAGTGGTGAAGAGAGACTTTGAGCAAGGGTCTGGAGGGACAGGACAAGGGGCAATAGCTTCCCACTGACAGAAGGCGAGGTTAGATGGGATATTGGGAAGGCATTCTTCCCTGTGAGCGTGGTGAGGCCCTGGCACAGGTTGCCCAGAGAAGCTGTGGCTGCCCCATCCCTGGTAGTGTCCAAGGCCACGTTGGATGGGGCTTGGAACAACCTGATCTAGTGGAAGGTGTCCCTGCCCATGGCAGGGTGTATGGAACAAGATAAGCTTTAAGGCCCCTCCCTACCCATCCCTTTTCCCATCTCCTGGAGCTGGGTGCTGCCATTCCCTCTGTAGCCAGGAGATGTCATTCTGAGCCTGTGATAGGAACTCACTGACCGTGCTGTGATGTCTGGAAACCTCTGGCTTAGGCTATGACAGGCTGGGGTGACAGTGCACACTGCCCTGAGAACCCCTATGCTGCACGCCACAGCCACCTGTTCACAGGGTGTTGTGACAGGGAGCCAGGGTCAGTCGGGTTTTAGGGTAACCTACCTGCAGGAATAGCCCCATGCTCTCTAGGGTGGTTGGTGAGAGCTCAGCCCCTGCATGCTCAAGGTTAGGATGTCCATCAGTGTGTCTCCATACTAACTGCCTTTCCCATTTTTCTGTATTTCAGAGGATGCTTTGCTGGAAGCTGCAAGGATCAACAACGTTTTAGAAGTCAACAGGTGAGCAGGATTCAGAGTCACATGAGCACATTCTACCAAGGACTGGGAAGGTAGAAAAGCTCTGTCAGTATTTGGGGAAAGGGGAAGGCTTGTCCTCTCCACCAGCTGTGCCTTGGCGCTTGTTCCTGGGATAAAGCAGCAGGGCTGGCTGCTCCCATCCCCTGTTGGGTGCTCACCTGACTGTATCTGATACAGAGCAGATGAGGTGGGGTGGTAAGCACTGTTACCTGTGAAGTTGGGAGGAGGATTGCAGGTCCTCGTGCCAAGAGAGGACAAAGTGTGAGGCTGTCCCATGCAGCAGGTGTGGATATATCCTCTGGGCCAGAGCCAGCAGAGGCTCATTTGTGGGGATCTGTCTCTGAACGAACAGACCTTGTGTGCCCCTCAGCCTTAGCCATGAGGTCTGTGGGGACTTGTGTCCCACAAGGAGTACAGGAGAGAGCTCTGCCCACCCAAGGATATCAGGGAAGGAAGGGATTGGGTGACCAAAAGCATACCTGATAGGAAGTGTAGCATCTCCAGAGCTCCTGTCGCATGGCAACAGGCCTCTTGTCATGGTTGGCTGTGCCTGCCCCATTGGGGTGGGGCTGTAGCACCTTTCAGGAGCATTTGGTCGCCAGCATGTTCCCTGAGGTGGTAACAAATGAGCCTGTTTCATGACCAGTCCCCAGGAGGTGTGTTTTTCCTGTGGCCAGACCTCCAGAGACTCAAAGATTCCCAGGATGGTTTGTGAGCAGCAGTGCCATGTCCCTGACCGATGGCTGCAACCAGTGCTGGGGATAAGGTCTGGGACTGTGGGAGGAAAAGAGGTCTCCTGGAAAATGAGAAGTGTGAGAATCTTGGAGCCACTTGTTGAGCAGAGCCTAGTCCTCCTGCTTAGTCTTTCTCATAATCTCAGAGGTTTCCCAGTCCCCAAGTGCTACCCTCAGCCAGTATGAAATTCATATTTTTTGGCAGCCTGGCAGTTTGTGTAGAACAGGAAGACAAACTGCTGCTCTCCTATGTACACCACATATGCGTGTGTCTCTCTGGCTGGGATTTCCCACCCAGCACAGGCACCCATGGGAGGTGTGAGCTGCTGTCCCTGTGTAGAAGGGAAAGGACGAGATGGAGAAGGGAGGAAGAGGAGAGGGAGAGTAGAGCCCTCCTGGCCTGCAGCCAAGGGATGCTCCATCCAGTCTCGAGGACCTCAGATGAAGCAGCCTGGCTCTGCTGCACCCCAGGGCTGAGAGCTGGCCTAGATCAAGGGCCAAAAAGGATATTGGTGTGCAGCTAATTGGCACGTGTGTTCTGCTGCTTGTAATTGCAGGAAGCTGCTGCTTAGGCTTGTCTCTCTGATTTGTGAGCCTGGTCAGGCAGAACAGCAAAAGGGATGCTCTGTGCTCCTGCTGGGCAGGGCAGGGCAGGTGGCTGTATGCCATCTCATGGGGCTGCACACCCACGGCCTCTCCTTTGTTTCTGGGCTCTGTTACAGAATCACAGAATCATTTGTGCTGGAAAAGCCCTCTGAGATCATCAAGTCCAACCATTCCTCCAGCACTGCCAAGGCCACCACTAACCCACATCCCCAAGTGCCATCCACATGGCCTCCCCTACTGTCCTGAGCAGCTATGCCAGGGCTGGGCAACCTTTTCTGTGAAGAAATTTTCCCAAATATCCAACTAAACCTGCTGTGGCACAACTTGAGGCCATTTCCTCTTGTCCTGTCAGTTCTTACCTGGGAGAACAGACTGACCCTCACCTGGCTAGATCCTCCTGTTAGGGAGTTTTAGAGAGTGAGAAGGGCCTCCTGCAGCTACCTCAGCTTCTCATCAGATTTGTGCTCCACACCTTCCCCAGCTTCATTCCCTTCTCTGGACACACTCCAGCCCCTCAATATCTTTCTTGTCATGAGTGGCCCAGAATTGCACACAGGATTTGAATAATGAGTCAGGCTTTGGTTCCTTGGAACATGTGATGGGAAGGTACTGCGTGGAGGGGGTCAGCCTTTATAGGTGCAGGTATTCTGTGTTGTACCTGTTGGAGTATTTTTTCTCACAGAGTAATTGTGAATATTGTGCCTGAGGCTCAAGGGGCACTTAAATGCTTTGTAGGGTGAGCATAGACGTCATGCCAGTGGCTCATGGAGCATGTTGGCCTCTGGCCACTAGTCAGCATGTACCTTATCTCTGTCCTGAACAGCTGTGAAACATGTTCAGCAATGGTAGTGAGGGCAGGTTGAAGGCAGGATCAGGAGATGATTTATAATTGCATTTATTTCCATTGCTCCATGTCTGTATGATGCTGGGCCTGCATTTGTCTGTGTATATCTGAGTTGACAGACACCTGGGTTTTTAGGATAAACAAATGTTTTTCCTGTGAATATTCCCTTTAATATTTTCTTCTAAATGACCAAATTATCCAGGACTGAGTTTCAACAGAAGTTTTCTGACCGGTTATTGAGTTTGATTTGGCCCATGGCCCAGGAACCTGGAGAAGATACAACAGCCCAGATTTCTTCATATTGACTGTGAAGTATTGGGGGAGACTTGTGTGTGCTGTGTTTTCCGGTACTTCATAGCTGGAAATCTGCCCTTTTTTCATGCTTCTTGGTGTATTTTGGCCTCCCAGGACTGTTGGGGTGTGCACACTGAATAACAGACTACTATCTCTGCAGTCAGAACCCAGATGGCCACAGGAGACAGGACGTCTCATGCTTCTTTCCAAAAGTTTTAAAGCCTTAATTATGCCCAGATGCCTCTCTCTGGAAACAAACACCAACACGCCTGGTTGTGTGGGAGTTTCTGTGTGTATGGAATACATCTGGGAACCATCACATGGTTAATTCCAGTTAGTGGAGGTGTTTATCAGCAGAGTTAAGTGCAGGAAAGCCGCACTGAGCAGCTCTGCATTTGGAGGAGAAGCAGTCGACCACTGTGAATGTGGCCTGTACAACCATGGGAGCAATTATGCCACTTCCCTCACAGCTCAGGAGCCATGGAGCACCCTGGGAGATTCAGGCAGCAGGTTAACAACAGTTGCTGAGTGGTTTCTTACACAGCACATAAACTGTGAACCTTGGTGGATGTGAGGGAGTCTGACACTTGAGTTCGGATCTGCACAGAGTGAGCCGAGCAGGTAACACATACCACCCCCGATGGAAACATATTGTCAGAAGTTGGTATATTGTGCTCAAATCCCTCTGCAAACAGTGATGACTCATGTTCTTTTCCAAACTGTTTGCTGCTGGCCGCTACCAGAGCCCGGCCACATATTTTCTTATATCTGGCCTGGGATATTTTCCTAAGGCACAGCTGGGCTGTTGCATTGGGGTGACTGACTGAATCGAGGCTCCTCTGAGTGAGGCTGCACATTTGGTGATGCCAACTGTAGAATCACAGGAGGATTTGGGTTGGAGGGGACCTTAAAGCTCACCCAGTTTCACACCCTTGCCGTAGGCAAGAACACCTTCCACTAGACCAGGTTGCTCTAAACCCCATCTAGCCTGCCTTTAAGCACTTATAGGAGAAGTGTTCCCTTCCTGAGCCTTCCCAGGTCTTGCTTGAACCATCTGCATCTATCCTGCCCCACACCATGCAGATCTCCGTGTGTTTTCATGGAGCATTGTAGTGTGTTACAGGCCCTGGAATGATGGTGAGGGGTGAGAAACAGCCATGAGCTCTTTCCAGGAAGGCAGGAGCCACATCAAAGGGTTTTGAGCAGTTAGCCATGTTCTCCTGCCCAGGCAGATCCTTGCCCTGGTCTCTAACAGGGATCGTGCTCTTGTGTTCTGAGATACTGTTAGGTTTGTTTTTCTTCCCTCCTTCTTCTGCAAAGCAAAGGGCAGTTCCTGAGAGGGTGGGCACATCTGAGACTGTCTCCCGCCCTGCAGTTAAACAGTGACATATTGGTACAGGGCTGGGGGAAAAGAGGCCAAGAGGAACAGAAGCTATTGTTGTTGCAAAAGTTCAAGTTTCCAGCTTCCTCTTCCTCCACCTGTCAAAAGGGAGCGCTGGGCATGCTCCCGGCACTGAGCACAAACTCAAACATGCCCTCTGGGCTCAGTAGTGTCACTGAGTTAGTCACCCAGAACCCCAGTGGCGGGGTGAATAGGAGGCACATCTGTCCGGGGGCACTGGGGAGGAGGGGAGAAGGCTCCTCAGCTGCTGACATGGGCTCTTTATTTCTTCTGCGGGGATCCAGGTGCTGGAGCTTTGGGAGCTGCTGTCTCGGGGTAAAATAGGCCATATGCGCAAAGCAGTGGGTACTGCTCTGCCCAAACTGCTCCGGCACATTCCAGAGCAGGTGGTGCTGTTCGCAGAATCAGGGAATCAGAATGGTTTGGGTTGGAAAGGACCTTAAAGCTCATCCAGCTCCAAACCTCTGCCATGGGCAGGGGCACCTTCCACTATCCCTGGTTGCTGCAAGTCCCATCCAACCTGGCCTTGAACACTGAGGGATGGGGCAGCCACAGCTTCTCTGGGCAACCTATGCAACCACTCTCACAGAGAAGAATTCCTTCCCAATATTCCATCTAACCCTGCCCTCTGTCAGCTTTCTACCCTAAAACCCTTAGAAAAAATTAAGGATCTGAAATCCTTAAAGTACAAACACACCCCCAAACAGAAACAGCACCAGCTCTGCTTGTGATTCATGACTAGATCATGAATCACAGAAGGGTTTGGGTTGGAAGGAACCTTTAAAGGTCATCTAGTCCAATGCCCTGACATGGACAGGGACATCTTGGTGACACATCTGCTGTCAAGGAACACTTTGTCATTTAAGAAACACTGAAAATGGTGCTAATAGAGCTGTATCCACATGAGATACTCCTTAGGAGGCAAGAGTGAGTGTCCTGGATCTTACTTGGTTAAAATGTGGATAAACATCCTAAACATTGATCAGAGGATTTATTTAATTAAAATAAAATACTCCTGCTGGTAAATACATTTGGCTGTCTGGGATCTGAGCAGTGGTCGTGGCTTTATCGATTGTCATATCATTAAATCAGGCGGGGGAAAAATTAATGATGGGCTTGAAGACCCTAAACATAAAGTTCAGTTGTCTGAAAATCTGTTAAGTTGCTGAGCATCCTGCAATGATTTAACAAAAAAAAAAAAGCATCCAGCTCCTAAATGAAATGTCAATGCATATTATGGTAGATGATGTGATGCGAGTAATTCTTGCACTGGGCTCAGTGATGTGGCATTCTATATGCTTATGATGATCTAGGTTCCTGAATGGAAAACGACTTGACTAATTCTAATACCTCTGCTCCAAGCCTGTAACCAGATCCCACAGCAAAGGCTCCAGCATCATTCCTGTTGGTTGCATGATGGTTTAACAGGTTTGACTGCTGGACTAGGA
The DNA here is from genome assembly GCA_013396655.1 of Campylorhamphus procurvoides. Taxonomy (NCBI): domain Eukaryota; kingdom Metazoa; phylum Chordata; class Aves; order Passeriformes; family Dendrocolaptidae; genus Campylorhamphus; species Campylorhamphus procurvoides. The sequence continues at coordinate 167,855 of WBMV01002180.1, read as the reverse complement.
TCTTACTTCATTATTTTTTTATTGAAGAATGAAATTAATTCATTGTTTGGTATGTCCCTCCAGTATGTTGGGAGAAAAAAGTCTTCCAATGTGTTCGCAGGTGTTTTTCAGTGGCTCCAAAGTACCTTTAATATTCTAAAATTGCAGAGTGACAGAATGGTTTTCGTTGGAAGGGACCTTAAAGATCACCTAGTCCCAAGCCTGCTGCTGTTGGCAGAGATACCTTCTACTATCCCATGTTGCTCCAACCCCCTCTAACCTGGCCTTGGACACTACCAGAGATGAGGCAGCCACAGCTTCTCTGGGAAACCTGTGCCAGGGCCTGCCCACCCTCACAGGGATGAAATTCTTCCCAACATCTAATCTAAATATCTCATCTTTTAGTATGAAGCATCATCTCTTTAGTTTAAAGGAAAGCTGATGTCCTTTCCTTCATCTCACAAGGAGATGCTGAAGAGTTTCACTGCAGGTCCCATTCATGAGAAAACAAATGTGACAGGACAAGGGGAAATGACTTCACACTGACAGGGGGCAGGGTTAGTTTGTATATTGGGAAGAAATACTCGTCTTGGTGGCTGTCCCATCCCTATAAGTGTACAAGGCCAGGTTGGACAGGGCTTGGAGCAACCTGTTCTAGTGGAAGGTGTCCCTGCCCATGGCAGAGGGGTAGGAACTGAATGATCTTCAACATCCCAGCCCAAACGCTTCTGTGAAATGTTAAAATTAATGACATATCGAATAAGACCGAACCTTTTGCAGCAAAGTGACCTAATGGCTGGGGGAAGGTGACCAAGATGGTCTGTTTGCCAGTTTAATGTAACATTATAATAATACCATGGCCAAGTGCAAAAGGGGCTGATACTTTGTAAATTACATTAATTAAACCATGTTGAAGATGTTAATGAGTGGTAGGTATTGGGCTTAAAGGTTTTAGTTATCGAGCAAAAGTTCTCATCCTGAAGGGGTTTGGGTGCCTCCATCCTGGCTTAAATGATACCTTCTTACCTGTCTGTGGAGCTTCAGCATTGGGGTTCCCCTGCCCCTCCTGTCAGGCTGCCTTTCCCTTGTGGTCATAGATTCCTTTATTTTCTGGATTTTCTGTGGCTATTAGATTGTCACACTGACTCACTATAGGAAGGGGATGATGTCAATACTACTGCTTTCAAAGGATTTTAAATGGTCAAGTAAATACAATGAAATTCAGAAATAACTTCCATGCCATTCTGAGAGATAAGTGGACCAGGACTGGACATTGCAGTGTCTGGGATGAGACAGCTGTGGTGCTGGTGGGAATGGCTTCTTAAGGTCTGGGTGAGATGGGTCTGCAGCTGGTTCCTACAGTGGCAGCAAGCGAGCAGTTTTCAGGCTGAGGGAGCAGCTCCCTGTGCTGCACAGAGGACATAGCATACATGGAGGCACAGGTGGAGCCTGGTGTGGATTTCTCCTGCAGGCAGTGTCCCTCCAGCTGGAGCAGGTGATGGTGTGACCGGCAGGGGCCGTGTGTCTGAGTCAGGCTAGCTTATCTCTGTTGTGAGTGCAAACACCTCAGTAAGCAGAGCTGCAATGGGAGCTGATCTCTGCAGATAGCAATCTGCCAGCCCCTGTGTGTCCAACACATGCGGCCTCACTGGGACAGAAAGCTTTGTGACTGCACAGGGATATTTCTCCTCGCAGCAATCTGCTGCCTGGGAGTGCTTTTCAGGCAGCAGAACTCTTAGCGTACACTTGCAGGGATGAGGTGCTGGCAAAAGGAGAAAGCATAAGGATCCTTTCACAATTTCTTCACAGGAAGGGTTATCCAACCCTGGCACAGCTGTCCAGGGCAATGGTGGAGTCCACATCCCCAGGAGGATTTAACAAATGTGTGGATGTGGCACTTGGGGACATGGGTTAGTGGTGGGCTTGGCAGTTCTGGAGAAACAGGTGGTCTGCGTAGTCTCTTTACCCAATGATTCCATGCCATGTCCTGCAGAGGGCCAAGGCTGGTCTTGTGCAGGTCCTCAGATGGGTTTACGGGACCACTGGATAGTGCAGGAGCTGCAGCTTGCCTGGCATTAGCCATGTGTAGGGCTGTGTAGTTCCAAACTCTCCATCAGACTTTAGGCTAATCATCTTTGCTCTCCACACTGCTGGGAGGTTCTTTGGGTATTATGCTGCAGAGAAAAAAAGAAATCAAAATTGGGTTTGGGAAGGATTCTACATGAAAATTTGTTCCTCTAATACCATGTAGTATCAAGTTTCAAACTATTTTGAAGCAAGGAACTGCCAGATAGATCATTATCATTAAACTTTTAGTGTAACCCTGGTAGAGAGAGCATAAACCTTCTGTTGGTGCTGTGATCGTTTGCAGTGGTTCCAGCTTCCTGAGTCACAGTCCGGAGCTGCAGATGAAGGCTTCCAGTTACAATTCTATGCTTTTAGCTATTAGATCTCTGTCCTAGTGCCAGTGAACAGTTCAGAGCATCCAGAACCAGGGCAGCAGTGCTGGCCACCCCTTCTATCAAAAAAGGGTGGTCAAATTGTCCACCCAGACCTGTTACCTACCTATCATACCTCTGCTTCAGTCAGAAGTGTTCACCAACACACTTCTATGTAGAGCTTGACTGAAGCCATCTGCCTGTTGGCTCTCCTACCCCAGTCTCAGTGAAATAGGGTTAAGGCTTTTTATTTTCATTATGTCTTTTTGGCTGATTTTTCCACTCAGTGGAGGCAACTGTCTTCAGCCATGTTCAAGAAATCGTTGAAAATAACTTCAGGATGTCATATCCTTTATCATATCATTGAAGGGTTTGGGTTGAGAGAGAGCTTCAAGACCATCTCGTTCCAGCCACAACTGCCACAGGTTGCCCAGAGAAGTTGTGGCTGCCCCCTCCCTGAAAGTGTTCAAGGTCAGGTTGGACAGGGCTTGGAAAAACCTGGCATAGTGGAAGGTGTCCCTTGCCATTGCAGGGGGAGTGGAACAAGATGGTCTGGAAGGTCTCTTCCAACCCAAACCCTTCTGTGAATCATTCTGTGATTCTATGACTTGAATGCGTAGGGTTTAAAGTTTGTCTCATCTCATTTAACTTGAGCACTGTAAAATTTGTGTCTGAATTCTGAACTTCCTACCTTGTGGTCTGCAGAGGGAACTGTAATTTCATACTGTCTGGGTTCAGTACTTTTTTTAGGATGAGCTAAACTAGCTGCTGCAAGAACCTCTCCCTTGCCATTATCTTGTAAAGGTTGTGAAAATTTTGGAGACAAAGCACCAGAGATTGTTTGGTGCCTCATATTTTTTAGGGTTGTCTTATTTGTTCTCATGTTGTGTGAGACAACTGCAAAATATCTTCTGGTGACATGGGCTTTGGAGATCCACTGAGCTGCTTCTGAAGCCTAATGGGTGCTCTTCAGCCAAAGGATCCAAATGTCATTGGAATTTTGGTTCATCAGCTTTGCTGCTGGTTGGTTCTTCAGGAATTAGACTGAATAGAGGAAAGAAATAAAAAATAAAACAAGCTGTTGGCATTGCAGTCTTTGAGAGGACTGGGCTTCCTGTCACCTGGATGTTCATGTCATTTTGGTCAGCTGGGAGATACTGGATCGAATCAATTTCATGCTGGGTCTTCTGGGCTGTGCTGGAGCAGGTGCCTGCCCAGTAAAACATTCTGCTTTTCCTCATTAGGTCCAGGATGCTTGGGATGCTCTCTACATGTCTGTTTCCTGATCATGTCTCTCCTCTTTCCAGGTTATTGCAAGAAGGCGCAGATGTGAATGTGAGGCACAGGCTTGGCTGGACAGCTCTCATGGTGGCAGCCATCAGCAGGAACTCCAGGTACATGTGTCTCACATCATTGGTATCTTCAACCCGTAGCAAGGTCCCATAAAGCTTGGGATATGTTGTGGAGCTTAACCTAAGGGAGCTTGTCACTCTTGCTGTGCCTGGTACGTGGTGTGAGGGATCAGGGCAGGCTGCTCCACAGTCCCAGGGACATGACATCTGAACTGATGCTGCCATTCCACAACAGCTCTCAAGTTTTGGCCTCTGATGAGCCCATGCCTGTGGGATGTCATTGTGGGGGGTAGTCGGACACCCTACTGTCCAAAATCACTCCTGTAAGAGCTGTCATGTCCCTCACTGGTGGGGCCATAGCCGGTGCTTTCATCCAGGCCTCTCTGAAGCAAAAGACCTGAATACTGTGCCCTCCTTCTGCAGTTCCCATGATGATCACTCTGGCTTCTTGTAACCTTTTAAAGACACTCCTAAATATATTCAGTCTACAACTAAATTCAATTAGGTTTTTTTTATTTAAGGGAAAAAGGGAAACGAAATCCAATTTTGGAAAACGTGGGACAGACGGGAGAATGAGCTTTGATGTTACAACCTCTCAGGGATGCTTTACTTAGTCACAAGTTCATAAGCAAAAAAGCCTAATTACTTGGGAAAACACAGGATTAAAGCAGTGCACAAAGGCTAAATATCCGCTCTCGGGCGACACGATTCCTATCCATGTGCCGAGTTCGTGTGTGGTGCAAACTTTGATGTGTGCTATGACAAGCTGAAAGTCGTGACCTCCTCGGGGAGCTCCTTAAGACAGGCCCAGAGGTGGGGGCTTGGGGCTGTTTGTTTAACTTTGATGTCCAAGCAGCAACAGGCCCTGTTGTTTGCCTGTCCATGAAGGGACGGGCTCGGGAGCCTCCCACCTTTCCCAGTGGACAATGGTCAGCAGCAGAGTGTGACGACTGTTGACCATTCCGAGTGACTGGTGGAGCAGAACAGGGCTTCCCGAGTTGCAAAGGCTAAGAGGAGGCAGGGAGAAAGACTGTTCATGGGACAATAATTACCTAAAATTGGGCCTAAAATCAAGCGGAAATGCTAATGAAAACATCTCAGCAGTAAAAAATGCTTGGCTCCCAGGCTGGTCTCTGCTGAGAGGGCAGAGCCATCACCGCATCTGTCTTAGCTGTGTACCTGGCCAAAAGAGAAAGTTTTGGCTGTGTTTGGCTGTTTATTTTTCCCACATTATGGATGAATACTGACTTTAATTGAAAATTAAGAAGTCCTTCAGTACCTGAAGTTCAGCAGGATTTGTCTCCATATAGCAGAAGACTATTTTATATGGTTGGACTTTATGATCTTAGAGATCTTTTCTCGCCTTAGTGATTGTGATTCTGTCCTTTATGGAGGCAAACATGAATGCAAGCCAGATCCCCTCCTGGTGTAACAGCTCTGGGATTGTGCCAGATGAGGTTTGGGCCCTCGGTCCTGTTTCTAGTATTGTAATGTCTACAGTGGGGACTGGGAAATGCAATGAGCTGGAACATGACCCACAGAGGGTTTGAAATTCCCTGTATAGTCCACAGGGTGAGCTTTGTAACTCAAACTAGGCATTGTGGACTGGGGAGGGGAGGAATCACAGGCACTAGAATGCAGGATTATTTTGTTTTTAGAGTGTGGTCCCTCTGTAAAATGTGATGCTCTAAATCTGCCTTCTTCAGCCACAGCAGCTGATCTCATAGAATCAAAGAATCACAAAATGATTTGTGTTGGAAGGGACCTTGAAGCCCATCGAGTTCCACCCCCCTGCCATGGGCAGGGACACCTTCCATTGGACCAGGTTGCTCCAAGCCCCATCCAATCTGGCCTGGAACTCTTCCAAGGTGGGGGTAGGCACAGCTTCTCTGGGCAACCTGTGCTAGGGCCTCACAACCCTCAGAGAATTTCTTCCCAATATTCCATCTAACCATGCCTTCTGTCAGTGTGAATCCCATCACCGTTTCCCCTTGTCCTATTGCTCTCTGCCTGTGTAATCTGCCTGATTTGTGTATTTGAAGTTGTTGTGACTTTTGCTCTTAGCCCTTCAGGCCAGCAGGCACTGGGGAGGTGAACTGGGGCTGTCTCTGGCTCAGAGATGGCCAAGCTACAGCTGGCTGAGTAGGACGTGCAGGTACTGTTTGTCTGCAACAAGACCAAGGTCAATCCAGTTACTGCCTGTCTCAACACTTCCTTTTTTAAAGGTTGCTGATACCTTCACAGGTTCCTCAGCACAGCTTCAGAGGGCTGGGATGCTGGGAACTGAGATGAACGTTTTCAGCTAAGAGAAAGGAAGCTTTCAGCCCCAAATTACTGCCTTTCCAAAGATGTTTATCAGAGAACAAAGATGTTTTCAGTCTCTACTGTACTGCTGGAGATTTCTGTGACCTGTCCTTTAGCTTTGTCATGTTTCCCAATTTTCACAGCCCTCACTCTTCCAATTAGAGAGCTCCTGTCCATATGTTTAATTTAATTTCAGAGGCACTGGTTTAATTATTTCTGTCAATTGCCATCAGCTACAAGATGAAATCCTGTGTGCTGGAAGGCAAGTTTAGGGTGTCTTTTCTTTTTCCAACAAAAAAATTATCATTTTCTCCCTCTTGAATATGTCTTGTATCCAAAACATGGCAAGACATTTTGTTCCACTATGGTCCCACACATAGGTTTCCAAGGGGAGACTAGTGCCTAGCTGGGAGTAGAGATGGTGGATCTAGTGGGGAGCAACATTTAGGGTTCCTTTTTTTTATGTGGGAGGGAGTCAAGATCCAAATTTCTTGGCTCCATGATGATGATACAGGTTGTAACTGAGTTGTGGGCCAAAGACGTATCAGGTGTGACCATGTTTACAGGAGCACAGGAAGGTTTTATGCTGTAATTTCCATTGCTGGAGGATTTTACCATAGCCTTGTCGTATTTATAGTAATTAAGCTTTAATTAAATGCATACTGATAGCTTGTGTGTTTGAGGGGGTTTTGCATTTGTTAAAATAAGCAATTCAACTGTCATAAATTAAACCTCAAAGTGGGTAGGACCTTAGCTGTGTATCTATATTTTGTAGGATAGTGACCTTTTCTGTACCCAGCTACTTCAGTTTTCATTATTTGCAGAAATAAAATGACAATGAGATGCTGAATCATCCTCTCAGCCCTCTCTGAGGTAGAAAACTGCTTGTTTGGAAGGGGAAACTAAGGCACAGAGCAGCATGGAAGCTCTGAGTGGCAGTGGGATGAGTTTGAGTAGTTCTGAAAAGCAGTGAAAACTGCCTCTGCTTCCATTTTACAGAGCTGGAGGCTGCTCTGCAGGTGGGGTCTCACCAGAGTGGAGCAGAGGGCCAGAACTGTACTCTCTCCTGCTGCCCACGCTGTGGGATCAGCCCAGTACACAGGAGGTTTCTGGGCTGCCAACACTGTCAGGTCATGTTGAGCTTTGTCTTCTAGTTTATCAGGGGCTTTAACCTCCAGATTCCTCTCAGCTCCTCTCCACATCATCTCCTCTTCTTCATTTTCTTTTTGTGGCTTTGGCTTCTTGCACCCCTCTTCTTTTCCTTCCCTCTTCAGATCTCATTTTCTTTGCCTTTCCTCAGCTTTGCTTCTCAACACCTTCCTGCTGGGAATGAACCTTGGCTCTCCTTTTCCTTCTCTGCCTTTCTGTGTAGATCAAAGGAGCTGTGGGTCAGAGGTTCTCCCATGGAACCAGAACCAGCAGCTCTTGGCCCAGCATGACCTTGTCCCATTCCTTGCCCCTCCAACCCTCCTTAGGGAGAGGAGTCAGGAAGCAGCTTGTTCCCTGCCTTGGCATACATTGCTGGGCCCTGCGCCTCTTCCACACATGCACTGAAAGTGCTGTGTGGATGTTTTATATTGGTAATAACAATTCCTCATGCATAGTGCTATTCTAGTGGGTTTGTTCTGAGACTGGTGAAAGGTAACTGATCTAGAGCAGTTCCCTGTCTACAGGCAGTGACATGATGAACTGGCACAGTCTTGTTATCTATATTAGGTACATACATCTGTTCCATGGGAGTTTTTTCACTCCTTTCACTTCAGGCAAGTTATTCAGAGCTGTCTGCAGTGGAGCTGGAGAAATATCTGGGTGTCTTCTAAAGCGGATATGGCTGCTTGACAGAAGGCTGAGGAGTTGGACATGGGTTTCAGCTGTGATGGCAATACATTTGTAGGGCCGAATCCTACAAACTGGGACATTGGCTTTCAACCACTCCCTTTCTGGGTGTTTTTGATGAATAGTGTCTACTCAGCTGTTCCTGCAGCTGTTCCCCAGACCGCTGCCTTGTGTCCCCATCTCAGACCCCTGGGCATGAGCACCCTCTTTTCAGGGATTAGTGGCATCTATTGTCCTGTAGGTCAGGCACAGTGAGATATTGTCAGTTTAGCAGCCTCCTGCACCTCTCCAAGCCTTGGAAATGATTTTCTTCCTAGGCAGGGAGCAGGGCTTGTAATGCTCCTTGGCTCCTGTCTGTGCCTTCAGCATGCCTCTGAAGCATGATTCACTTGTATTACACTATTAAGAGAAAACTGAACAATATAACAATTACCACCATTCAAGGGGTTTTTTTTTCCTGTTTTTGGATCTCATGTCCTTTTTATTGCTTTTTTGAGGAGTCAATCATTTTCATCTTGGTCAATAATAAACCACCATGGAGCGAGGGAATGCTGTGCTGCCTGAGTTTCTGTGCCACAGGTGGGCATGAACATGTTCCTGGGAAGCCGCACATCCACATTTAGCCTCATCTAAGGAAAAAAAGAATGGTCAGGGGCTGGAGTGCAAGCAGCAGCTGCTCCCATCCCTCCTGCCCTGCTGAGTTTTACGCAGTTAATATATAGCCAGACAAGGATCCTCTTTGTGTCCAGGCAGGACCTGTGGCTCCTGCAAGAACTCAGGGCAGCCGCGTATCAAAACCCACCCAGGCGATTGCATTGTGCTCGTGGCTCACAGTCGTAGAGATCACTGAGCTTCTTGGTTCACCAACCCCAGCTGCTGGTGCCTTAGTCCAGGCACAGCGTCTCTCTTGATGCAGCCCCAGTCACCTCCTGCCATCTCATCATTGATTTCCCCACCCCTTGTATATATATATTTATTTATTGAACAATATGTTGGTCCAGCCATTACAAGCAGAAAGCACTTTCCTCAATCGATTGAACTGCCCAGCCAACTCTAGCTAAGCATTGCCCTCTGAGTCATCACCAGGGTCAATTTAGATTTATATTCACACTGATGAATAGGCTCTGCCTCCAATCCAACCAAAACTTGATCAGCAAATTAAAACTTAGCTTGTTGAGACTGTTGAGCACAGGTTATGGAGGCAGGCTGGAACAGCCCAGGCAGCCATTGGTGACCTGCTCCTACCAGGACCTGGCATGGGGTGCTGTTCTGCCCAAATGCCTGGCAGCAACAGTCAAAACACAGGAGGTGCATATTGGCCAGAGAATCTGCCGATCTGCTGTTTAAAATTCACTCATCACAGAATGGTTTGGATTTGGAAGGGGCCTTAAAGGTCATCTCATTCCAAACCCCCTGCCATGGTCAGGGACACCTTCCACTAGACTGAGTTACTCCAAGCCCCATCCAACCTGGCCTTGGACAGTTCTTTGGGCAACCTGTGCCAAGGCCTCACCACCCTCAGAGGAAAGGATTTCTTCCCAATATGCCATCTAATCCTGTCCTCTGGCAGTGGGAACCCATTCTGCCTTGTCCTGTCCCTCCAGGCCCTTATCCAAAGTCCCTCTCCAGCTCTCTTGGAGCCCCTGTAATCACCTGATTTTCTAAGTCCCTTTCACATTCCAGGGACATTCACATGCTTTGCATCACCGAGTGCAGTCCCTCTGCATTTTGATGGCACTGTTTCCTTTCCTACAGGCTAATTTGCTTAAATGTCCCATTACCTGCAAATTGGATAGGTACAATCAATAGTTGTGACTCCAGGAATGTCTGGCTGATGAAGAAGTGCCCTGAGGGGTCAGCACATCTCAAAAGCAGGAGATGAGATTGAAAGATGATTCGAGAGGGAGCCTGGATGTGTGATGTGTTGTTACTAGACCAGTGCCAGGATTTTGGAAGTGCACAGTTTGCCAGGAAGTGATATCTGTGCTTATTAAACTTGAGCCTCTCAGCTATAGTAGGAGCTACAGAAATGTTTCTTACTGCAGGGTGAATATGGTGCAGAGGGTAGTTCATAGAGAGAGTGGAGCAGTTCTGGCACCATCACCTACCATGTCACTCTTATACTACCTTGCATCCAGCAGTTGTGGTCTTCTGCTCAACTCCCCATGAAAGGTCATTGCCCAGAGAAGAATGCTGAAGGTGGAAGCAATGGATGAAGAGGAAAGGGCTTCCTGAGTGTCCAAGAGCACACAGAGGTGATATCTGATAGAGTGCTTGGGAAGAACATTCATTTCAATGTAGTCACTCAGAGCAGGAAAGAAAGATGAAAGGAGTTATCAAGAAAATAACAAGTCATCCTGTGTTACCATATGACTCACTAGTATGTGAAGCTCACCCATGGGCTACAAGGTTGTGGATTAAAGTCCTATACTGGGTCTTGGGATCATTTCCCTTAAAATGAGGCAGATGCAGGAACCTGAAGATATAGCATAGCCTGTAAGCTAAAATTGAAGTAGAGGGAACTCTTTAGTGGTGACAGCCATAAGAATGGGGTCCCAGAAGAGCAGTTTGACCATGTCAGAACCTGTGCTTCCAAGGACTTGAGTGACCAGAAAGGCTCAGCTCGCTGGTGGATGCCCTGATGCAAGGATCATGGTAAGTTACCTGCTAGGGCAAGATCGTCAAAGGCTTAATTGAGGCACATAATTTCCCTGAAAAGGGAAACCCTGAAAGGGTTGTCCAGCCCTGGCAGAGGCTTCCCAGGGAGTCCCTGTCCCTGAAGCGACTTAAGAGCCATGTGGATGTGGCATTTGGGGATATGTTAGTGGTGACCTTGGCAGCGCTGGGGTAACACTTGGACCCAATGGTCTCAAAAAGCTTTTCCAACCCAAATGATTCTATGACTTTATCCTGGTTGAATGGCTTTATAATGCGAGAATGGCTTTGTACTGGGGAGAATGACAGGGTGGTTGAAACTATCTTCCAACACAAACCAGTCTGTGATTCTGTGATTCTATGAATGTCATTATAGCAGGGAGAGTGACTTTATACTGCAGGAATGACTTTATACTGGAAGGAATGAGTTTATACAGTGGTTGTATTATATAGGTGGGGGTCGGTCTCTTCTTCCAGGTAACGAGTGACAGAACAAGAGAAATGACCCCAAGTTGCTCCAGGGAAAGTTTAGTTTGGATATTGTGAAAATTTCTTCACAGAAAGGGCTGTTCAGCTCTGGCACAGCTGCCCAGGGCAGTGGGGAAGTCCCTATCCCTGGAGGGATTTAAAAGTCATGTGGATCTGGCCTTTGGAGACAGGGGTTAGTGGTGGCCTTGAGAATTCTAGGGGAATGGTCTTAGAGGGCTTTTTCAACCTAAACAATTCCATGCTTCTATCTCCTGCCCCTTGTGCTGGTGCTGTGCTCACTGAAGGTGACTCTCTGTGTGGTGAGGAGCGTGCTGGTGCTGGTAAGGAGCCTGCCTCTATTGTACCGTACTCAACGAATGAAATAACCACCTTGGATTCTGCTAATGCATTTATAGGGTAAATGGGAGAGGAGCTTAAGTTAAATTCCAGATGTGGCTTGACAAGCCACAGCCCTCAGATATATGTCAGTCAGGCTGTGGCGCATGTTGCTGTCAGCCTGTGAGCTGTGTCACCAGTGATGAATGCTAACAAACGAGTTACTGTCTAGTTGTCATGGGAAGCTTGAACCTGGAAAAAAAATTAAGAATTAACTGGCTTCAAGCTGCTTTCAGAAGTGATGAGAAATCTAATTCTGACCTGATGATTGTTTGGGTTCAGAAGCAGAGCTTGAGGACTTCCACACCAAAACTGCCTGGGCAGTGTGTTCCATGTGGTTCTGACCTGCTGCAGTGTCTTCATAATGTGCAGCATTCACTGGCAGCCCAAAACCCAACCATGTGATCCCCAGCACCATGGGCAGCAGGGCAAGGGAGAGGATTCTGCCCCTCTGCTCCACTCTGGTGAGATCCCACCTGCAGTGCTGCCTCCAGCTCTCTCAGCCTGTCTCCATAGCAGACGAACTAGAGTCCTCTCATCATCTGCAGGGCCTCCTGTGGACTGCTTTCTGTGGAAGTTGGTTGCACTTCTTGTGGTGGTAGGATGCCACTGATACAGGTTACAATAATCTTCCTTCTTGCAGGGACAGGGGTGACCTTGGAGCCAAGATCTGTATCGGGAATATGCCTTGTGCTCCGGAGCATGTTCTGTGCAGGTCTCCTCAAGAGGGCTGCATATCTCTATGGTGTCACCCATTCCTCCAGTGCCTCCCCCATCTCATTCATTCTAGAATATGCTGGTGGAGCAATGTTGAAATGTTCAGTTATGGTTGTGGTTTATTGACATATTAACATTCCCAGAAATGTTTGAGGAGGGCTTTCTGAGCGCTTCCCAATCTCTGAAGGGCTTTAATTCCTCATCTCCTACTTCTGCCTTATGTTCCTTCTGTTTTGTGACAGTGTGGTGAAGGCCTTGCTCACAGCTAATGCAGATCCAAACCTTGGAGATGATTTCAGCAGCGTGTATGAGATTGCCAAAGAAAAAGGCCTGCATTCCTTGGAAGGTAAGATAGTTTGTACGCAGCTACCAACATTTGCTTTCAGGTCCCAAATTTTATTTCCTTGTGGAGTTTTTTTAGAGCTAGCTTCAGCTTCCATTTCAATACAAAGCAACTGATGGCATGTGGGTGACTATATGTCTAAAGAGATGTTATGTAGATGTTACATAGAAGCAATCCTTCACCGTCCCAGAGATAATTTGGTTTCATATAGCCAGAACATAATACAAAGGCATAGATAGGAACATCGTCCCATTGACCCATGTGCAGCCCTGTGCTGGGGAAGAAGGGTTCAAGATGTGTATTCCACCAGCAGCTTTAATCCAGATTTTATCAGGAGTTACAAAATGCAGAAAACTTGGCCAGTTGAAATAAAGCTGAATGATGGAACTGGTTGCAGTGACTGCTGCTGGATTTTGGCAGGCGTCAGCGCCAGCTCTCAGCCCTGGAAGCCTTTCCATGGAAACAAGGACATTTTCTGCAGAGTCATGTCATCTTGTTATGATTATTCTTGGCAGATGTCTCATGTTCCGGTCTCACCCCTTCATTATGCCCATCACTGGGATGTTGATGCACATGGAGAATCACAGGATCATGGAATGGTTTGGGTGGAAAGAGACCTCTAAAGCCTATCCAGTCCAACCCCCTCCCATGGTCAGGGATACCTTTCACTAGACGAGGTTGTTCAGAGATCTGTTTTGCTTATTCAGACCAATTTAAATTTCCCAGACTGTTTCCACTTTTAAGGATGATAAATGGTGGTTAAATTTTCTTGGGTTTGTGATTATTGGTGGAATTTCAGAGAGGGACGTCTGGATTCTTGGTGCCCAGCTGTGCTTCTCAGCAGCCAGCTGCACATCCAGCTGCTTTTGTTCCCCAGCCTGGTAGGAATACTGGCAGGACTCAACCCCCTAAAATGTCCTGATCTGTTTCCTTCCCTTTTCCAGAAGCCTTTTCCCCAGCCAAGCCCTGTGCTGACCTGCCGACCTCTCATCTGAGCTGGCAGGCCATGGGATGTGTCCCAGCCATCCCCGTTGCCCTGCCATAGCCCAGTCAGCTGCTGGAACTCACATTCCCAGCGACAGCTGCATCCACAGTGGCTGCATTTGTGTGCTATGACTTGCTTGGAAGTTAAACCTTGTCCTAGCTGCTTTGAGGAGGAAGTGGAAGGAAGACACACAGGTTGTGCAGAGCCTCACTGTGCCCTATGTGATTTGCAGAGCATGAGTCATAGAGTCACAGAATAGAATTGTGGAATTATTTAGGTTGGAAAAGCCCTGCCAGACCGTTGAGTCCAACCACTCCGTCAGCACTGCCAAGGCCACCACTAACCCACGTTACCAAGTGCCAAATCCACACATTTGTTAAATCCCTCCTTGAGTGGTGACTCCCCCACTGCCCTGGGCAGCTGTGCCAGGCCTGGACAACCCTTTCCACCAAAAAATTTTCACTAATATCCAGCCTAAAACTCCCATGGCACAACTTGAGGCCATTTCCTCTTATCCTGTCCCTTGTTCCCTGGAAGAAGAGCCTGACCTCTCCCGTGCCCCCCCAGCTCCCCGCTCCTGTTGGGGAGTTGCAGAGAGTGAAAAGGTCCCCCCATGAGCCTCCTTTTCTCCAGGCTGAGCCCCCCAGCTCCCTCAGTTGCTCCTCATCAGACTAGTGCTCCAGACCCTTCCCCAGCCCTACTGCCCTTCTTTGGACACCCTCCAGCACAATGTCTTTCTGGTGGTGAGGTGCCCAAAACTGATCCCAGGATTTGGGGTGTGGCCTCAGCTGTGCCCAGCACAGGGAGACAGTTACTTACCTCATCCTGCAGCCACACTGTGGGTGACACAACCCAGGATGCCATTGTCACATGGTGACATTATCCACTGGCCTGTCTCTGCTTTTGCCTCAGTGCTAAGAGATGAAAGCTCTATGAAAGCCTAATGAAGGTGTAATATTTGAACCTTTCATAAAGCACAGGTTGAGTTAAGAAGATGGATCAGTGAGGTGACAGCTTTGACAGAGGGTTATTTTATATTTTTAAAAGGTCCCTGCTCTCATCCCTCACTGTGACCCACCCATGCAGCCAGCCTGCTCCTTGATCGGACAGAGAGCATACATAGATCAGATCCCTATAGCAGGGATTGCAAAATGTATGAAACAACATTAAAAAATGAGCAATGGAATGCCAATACATAATGCATGTACATAGACTTTATTTAAGACAAAGTATATCAACCAAGAAAGTTAATTGTTTTTGTCTGCATTCATCCCTCTATAATGTTATATATTTTGGGGTGAAGAAAAGATAAGGCTACTCTGTAAGAAGTTGCATTAATTCTTTGCTTGACATGTTTTATTAAAAAGAATAAATTCAGTTGCATTTTTAAAAAGAGAGAGAGAGAAAGAAACTGCCTTTGTTTTTTCCCCTTTTTTTAGACATTTACATATTTCGTGTATAAATATTTTTTCATAAAAACATCCAAATCGAGAGGGTATGCTCCACAACCACTACACAAAATATATTACAGACATTTATATGGATGGCAGGAAGGGAGACAGAGGGCTGAAAATTTCCAGGCACCCAGTGATTGATGGTGGACGAGGCTTCCCCTGACGCTTTATTGAGTTTCCGATGATTATCTCTCTCGGAGACATTTTTTACGGATGACGGCCGAGCTGTCACAATGGACCATGGGGGAAAAAACCCAACAATAATAACACTTTAATCTCTTTACTGCACTGCTCCCTAGTATCTCAGATTCATCTTCCCTGACGCACGCAGTTCATTATCCTGCTCCTCCCTGGGTAGGAAATGACGACAAATAAATAAATATACATACTCACCCTGTGTGCTTGGAGAAAGGACCCAGGGAAGGAAAGGAGTCAGGGCATTAATTGATCTTCCTGGAGGGACTGCGGTTCATTAGCAATGATGCTGGGCTCAGACAGTGTCAGGTATTCATCACAGTGTTCCTCTCTTCTGAACTTTTCAAATCTTCTGGAAATCTGTCAGTGACTCTTAGGAAGGACCCTGGAGTGTCCTTGTGGGCCACCCACTTTCCAGCTTCACTTGTTCTGCTCTGACAAAGTATAAAGTGCTCAGACCACTTGGAAATTCTCCTCGTCCCTGAATCTGGGTGTGCTGAGTTTTGGGTACAGACTCTTTCACAAAAGAGATGAATACCCTTCCAGGAGCAGAATTTGGCCCACTGTGTGAGTGGTATTTGTTTGACAGGAGACAGCACACACCGGCCCCGCTGTCACTCAGGCTCCATGGTGGGACTGGGTGTTTATGGGGCTTCCCTGGGCAATATGTGCCGGTGCCTCACCATCCTCTTCCCAGTCTTCCCTGCCCTCTGGCAGTGTGAAGATATTACCCCTTGTCCTGTTGCTCTCTGCCCCTGTCAAAGGTCATTCTCCCTTTTTTTTTGTGCTTGACTAGAGCAAAGGACTTAAAATCCAGGCTTTCTAAAGCCTGACCCTTAGACCAGCTACAGGAGAGTATGGGTGCTGCAGACCCTTCCAGCAGAGCCATGCCCTGCCCAGATGCATGGGCTGCTGGAGACTCCCAGGATCAGGAATTTGCTTAAAGGTCAAGCCATAGCAGGGCAGCGATCTCTTCTGTCACAGCTTCCCTTCTGTTTGCTAAAGTCATTATTTAGATTAGATACTGGGAAGAAATTCTTCCCTGTGAGGATGGTTGGGCCCTGGCACAGATGGCTGCGAGAGAAACTGTAGCTGCCCCATCCCTGGAAGTGTTCAAGCCCAGATTGGATAGGGCTTGGAGCAACCTGGACTGGTGGGAGATGGCCCCTGCCCATGGCAGGGGGTTAAAACTGGGTGAACTTTAAGGTCCCTTCCAAACCAAGCACTCCTTGTCATTCTAAGATAAATGGTTGGAACAAGGCTGAGGTCTTCTTTCAGGTGTTCCCCATCTACCTCCTCCTCTGGTGCTGTGTAGGCAGTCACTGGGATTCATAGATACTGTGTTGTCTTCAACTCTGCTGCTGCTCAATGAAATGGGGATGATGGCCACCAGAAACTCCCACTGGAATCCTCGTGGTCCTGGAAAAAGCCATTAAGCCCTTAAGAATCTTCCTGCATGGTTGTGGGGGTCCATGCTACTGCAGTCCTTTAGTTACCTCAATGAGCTGAGCTGTCATGCTTTGTTCCCTGCAGTCCTTGTCACCCGGGAGGACGACTTCAACAACCGTCTGAATATCCGAGCCAACTTCAAGGGCTGCACAGCTCTGCACTATGCCGTGCTGGCTGATGACTACCTGACAGTCAAACTGCTGCTGGATGCAGGTGAGTTTTGTACCACTCAGCTCTTGGGCCAGGAGCACTCCTTCTGAGTCAGCCCATCCCAGAGAACTGCCAGGCTCAGACGCAGGCCCCATTCTGTCACTGTCAGGATTAAGTGTTTATTAACTGTTTATTTTGATCTCTTTAGTTTCTGTGTTCCCATTCAACTCCAGTGGTTTTTCTCATGTACTTTTGGTGGCTGTTGTCGTCTTAATCATTGAGTCTTCCCTTTCCTCTTGTGGTTGGATGCCATAGAATCATAGAATCCTGGAATGGTTTGGGTTGAAAGAGACCTTAAAGATCCAGTAGACAAGGCACAGAATAGGTGCTGGTACCTACATTAAACGATGGAGGTTCAAGTACTGTTGGCACCTGGGCAGTGCAGCTCTTGTGAGAATAGGTAGGAATTACTTTGTGCAGTTATTGGTCCTCACAGTTAAATCACACAGCCCTTCTCCTCATGGATCCTGCTTCACTCTACTCTCTTGTGTACTCACTTGGGCAGCCTGTTCAATGCTTGACTATCTTCTTGGGGAAAAAGCTCATCAGCACTAGTGGAGTAGAATGAGAAGATGCATTTAGCTAACAGAATAGAGATGTGCTGCCATGACAACTGTTTTTATATATACCCTCCTGCTGCTCCTTCACAGGATGACATTTGCGACTGTGTTATGCTGTTCTCCAGAGCTGGTGTCTGCTTAGTGTGTACCTGCAGCTGCACAGTGCTCTTACCTTAGCACATTGTCCCTCAGACCACCAGGCTGGTCTATAGTTCTTTCCTCCAGACTTGATGTCTTTTGTTCCCATCATTCTTCCTCCAACAGTTTTGACTTCTTCCCTCCCTGCAAGGTCACCACGGTCACTTCAGAATGAGGCTAACACAGCAGTGCTGTGTCTGCTCTCAGGTGCCTGCTGCCAGCAGCCACTGCCAGGTGCAACATCAAGTGGCCACATGCCCCAGCATGGCCCTGCCAGAGACAGACTTGGTAGGGTCTGGCTGGCCAGGTACTGATTATTGCAAAAATTTGAGGAATGGTATCATCTTCATGGTGTGGGCATCTCAGGAGTTAATTCTAGGGAAACAGGCAGGTGGATAATGGTGTGATATGCTCACATAAGATTCATTCCTTAAGAAAGCAACTAAAAAGATAATGGAAAGTAGCATCTGTGATGGCTAAACATCCCCAGAAGGGATGAGAAAAAATAACTGTGGGAACATTGAACCTTGATACTCATCTGTACCATATGCTTGTTAGCTTTCACAAATAGAAAAATATGAGTGAAAGGCTGAGATTCAGTAGCACTGAACTCCAGGTCAGGGTTTCTCTGGGAGTCTGCAAGATACCGGAACCCCAGCTCCTGGCCATAGATTAACCCAAAAACAAAGCCACTGAAAAAAATGTATTGCAAAGACAGGATTCCTCAGGGGTGCTTGCAGGGAAGGGAGCTGAAAAAGCAGGCAACTGCTCTGGAAGCTGTGGGAGTGTGTGGACGTGGTGACTGGGAAATCCTCAGACAAAAACATTGACCATTGTGGAGTCCAGCATATTTGTCTGACATGGAAGACCCCTTCCATGTTCCCAGCACATGTAGGCATTGCATGAACACAGAACCCAGCAGAGTCCCAGAGCATGTGACTCACTGCATGTCTGTGGCACAGGCCCGTGGCAAGTGTTCAGCTGTCGCTTGGCCATGGGCACTGGCAGTCAGAAGGAACTGCTCTAACAAGACCTCTAGGATCCCACAGTTATGGGCAGGGATGCCCCATGGGAGGAGTGGAGTGGAGTAGATGAAGTGGGCTTGACCTGCTTGCGCAAGGGGTTGTGAATGAGCAGACCTGGAGCGTGCAAGGGGCTCTGGGGTGTTACAGGGAGTGGCAGCAGAGTTGAAATGCTGGAGGAGTCTGTGTCATGGCAGTGTTGGGGCAGATCTGTGCAGAGAGTCTGTGGTTCTTGAGGCTGGGGTGTGTTTCCCACGTGGCATGGTGTGAATAATAGAATCACAGAATGGTTTGGGCTGAACATCCCCAACTCTCCCAGCCTGTCTCTATAGCATTGGTGTTCCAGCCCTTGGAACATCTCCATGGCCTCCTCTGGACTCACTCCAGCAGTTCCACATCTTTCTGATGTTGGACCCCAGAGCTGGAGGCAGCTCTGCAGGTGGGGTCTCACCAGAGCAGAGCAGAGGAGCAGAATCACTTGGAATAACATTTTCTGCAAAGATACCTCCTTCTCATTTCTCCTTTGGAAAATCTGCTTGCACAACATGTGTATTATCAGTTCACTGAAAGTACCAACTAAGTTGGTTATACTGAGTACAGGTAAAATATGGGTGCAAATAAGTGAGGGTGGCACTAAAGAATTTTTCTATCCTGAATAAATCAATGCAAGGAATAAGTCCAGCTTATTTCTCCAGCTATGCCCTGCTCAGCTCCCCGAGTACCATTCCAATCCAAGCCTCACTTCACAGAGAGGACTTTTCTTTTCGTTCCAGAGCTGTCTCTATCTGTCCTGGAGCCACTGTGAATGTTCCCTTCTCTGCCCAGTGCTCACAGAGAGTTTTTTCTTTGTGGCAAAGTATCTCAACTTGAAAGAACGCGCTTGAATCTCAGGAAAGAAAGCATTTAACAATCTGTGGGACTGTGTTTGTTTAGGTACAACTGGAGGGATTCTATAAAATCAAAGTCAAAATTCAGAATTTAGCCAGAAAATGTGACAGTCATCAGCACTGTAGTATTCTTAATCCAGCCCCACGGAAATCCTTCTGGATCAGATTCAAGAGTTTACACTAAGAGTTTGTTTCCAAGTGGAAATCTTCATCTTGTAGAGACCTGAACATGTCCTTGTGCTCAGATCCTGGGGACAATAATTCACCAGTGTGAATCTCCGTTCAGTGAGGGTGTGAAAGATCCTGCTGGAGTCCTGGTAGGATCCCAGGGCTGAGTTTACAGCATTGCTCAGATTAATCCAAGTTCATCATCCACAACACCCACTTACCCTTTGCAGTCATGATTAGTATGAGGATTTATGACGATTATTTGCTAATGTAATAAACCTCCCCTTTTTGTCAGGTGGACACTGAGCTGCTGGGGTGACAGCAGACCCTTCCATGCCCTTTCAGAAAGTTTTGGATGCTGGAGTTGGGTTTCCTGATGGGTGCATGACACAAGGATTTCATGGCATTGACTGGGGGTGTTCCCCTCCTCCCCGTTCCATGGGATAACAAAGCAGGGGGTCCCTGCCTCTCTGTCAGTGTAATCTGGGATGAATACATGGTCAAGGGTCTTGGCGTGGAGATCGAACACCACTCAGCCCTTTGTGAGGGTAATGTCCCTGTGCTGCCATTGACACTCATGCACAGGATGGCTCCTCATTGCTGACATGTAACAGGGTCCCCTTGCTCCTTCTCTACACCTGCCTTTTACTAACTCTCCATTTACTCTCCCTCACGCTTCCCTCACTGGTGCCGTACCCTGAGGCCAAAGCCATTAACCGCCCAGTCCCTCTCTGCTCCAATCACTCCCCACCCCCTGTTGTTTTTTAAGGGAAGCCCCCATGCACTTGCCCCTCACCCCATGTCCCTGGCCTTTTGTGGCCCATTCAGTGACTTGTTTGACCCCTCCAGGACCTTATTGCCCTGTGGTCAGCATGTGTGTGCCCAGCAGACCGCGAGACGAAGTGGCAGCTCTGTTGTCCTTTCGGGCAGTTGTTGGTGACATTTCACAGTCCTCTGACCTGAGGTGACACCGTAAATATTGGTGTTTGGGGAAGGGGTGGGTGGGCACACGCATCCATGGAGTGCACCAGTTGCTACTGCAGGCACGATCAATTCGAGGGGCTTTGTGTTTGGCTTGGAGGAAGGCAGGCAGGGTCACCAGCTCGCTGCTGGCAAGAGTCTCCTTGTTTTAGAGGGTGCTTTTATTATGTCAGTATTTAAATGATATAGCCACTATTAAAAGGTGCGGCTTTCTGCTGGCAATGGCATAACCCTGCCAATGGAGCCCAACCACACTCAACCACCCTTCTACATCTGGTTCTGCTACAGAATCTGTTGCTGAAATGCAGGGAGTCAGAGGAACTCAGGCAGGCACTGATTCAAGGGTCGAGAGTAGGCCATGGAGATGGTCCAAGGTCTGGAGCTCCTGTGCTCTGGGAGAACTGGGGGTGTTCAGCCTGCAGAAGGGAAGGCTCCAGGGAGACCTGAGAACCCCTTCCAGTGCCTAAAGGGGCTCCAGGAGAGCTCGAGAGGGACTTGGGACAAGGGTTGGAGGGACAGCACAAGAGGGAATGGCTTTGAACTGTCAGAGGGCAGAGGTAGATGGGATATGGGGAAAAAATTCTTCCCTGTGAGGGTGTTGAGTCCCTGGCACAGGTTACCCAAAGAAGCTGTGGCTGCCCCATTCCTCAAAGTATTCAAGACCAGGTTGGACAGGGCTTGGAGCAACCTGGTGTGGTGGAAGGTGTCCCTGTCTGTGACAGGGAAGGTGGAATAAAATAGGCTTTGAGGTCCCTTCACCCCAAACAATCCTGTTATTTTGTGATTGAGACCTGGGGACAGCACTGCTGCTGCTTAGGGATTTACCCTGCAGGTAAATGACCCTCCTCCCAGCATGGGACACTGTTCACCTTTCACAGACTTATGCTGGGATGAGCTATGGTAACCTTTTCATAAATCCTTGTTACACTAAACAAAGCGTAGAAGAAGATGCTGCAGGAACTGTCTTGGGCTGGAGCTTATGAAATGCAAAAGCAGAATATTGTAAGCTCTTCCTCCTATATGCACCTGAGAAATTTGGCACAGGAACAAGTGTGAAAACAAAGTTTCCCTGGTGCTCAGCAGTTCAGCTGTCATTTTTCTTGGATCTCAGGTTGCTTTTCCAGGTTTTTTTCCATAGTATATTTGGTGTGCTGTCTCCATGCAGCAAGACCTTAGCTGAACTGTCATCTGCTGATGTGCGGAAGTGTTGTATTCACACCATTGTGTGGCAGTGCATTACTCTGCTGCTGCACGTAGATGGGTGGGGCCTTGCATTTCATATCCTTGCTTAAAAGTAAAGCAGTTCCCTCCTGCAGAGACTGACTCATGCCTTTTTTGGGGACCTCCCCCCTCCCTATCTCACTGCAGAAACAGACACATCACCTCCTGCCAAACCTGACCAGGGTCCATATGTGTTCCATTTTCCCCAGTGCTCTCCTGATCCCTGACTGCTCTGGTTTCTACTTCCCATAATCAGAAGTCTTCCCCTTTGCTTCCAGCTCCTCCTAGAGCCAGCACACAGACTGACCAGGCTGTTACTACATGAAAAATGCCTCCTGCAATACACCCTTGATGGAATCACATACTCACAGGGTTGGAAGGGACTTTAAAGCTCATCCAGTTCCACCCCCTGCCATGGGCAGGGACACCTTCCACTAGACCAGGTTGCTCCAAGTCCCGTCCAACGTGACCTTGGACACTTCCAGTGATGGGGCAGCCACAGCTTCTCTGGGCAACCTGTGCCAGGGCCTCCCCACCCTCACAGCAAAGAGTTTCTTCTCAGTATGCAATCTAAACTGTCTTCTGCCAGTGGGAAGCCATTTCTCCTTGTCCTGTAAGTCCATGCCCTTGTCCAAAGGCCCTCTCAGCTCTCTTGGAGCCCCTCATCTTTAATAAGGGAAAAAAGAGAGGGGAAGGAAAGAGCATATATTTGTGAAAACTTCCTAGCTGAAGCTGCAATAACCTAGTTACAATAATTTATATATAATAATCCTGATTACAATAATCCAGGTTATAATAATATATAATAATGTAATCCAAGTTATAATAATCCTGAACTCAATTTGCTGGTAAATTTAGCCTGGTGCATTTGTTGGTAATGCTGCACACTCCTCTCCTCAGTCTGGTCTAATTGCAGATCTTGTGAGTAGGATGAATGATGGGTAAACAAATTGCAAAGCCAGCGTCGCAAGGGATGGGCTTTGGACATCAGAAAACAAAAGTGCTCATAGTATTCTCTTGAAAAAACAGGTTCTAATTCATGCTGTCTTTTGTGGTTTGGATCAGCATAATACGTCTTGGAGTGTTTTCAGTTGCATCTCAGATGGAAAGGGTCCGTCCTTGCACGGGGAGGGTAAAGCATATCCCTAGGGAACCATGGGCTCCCAGGTCCCCAGCCGTTTTAGCACATCCTGAGAAGGTGACATCATGGTTTTGCTGCACTTGGTGCATTAAGCAAGAGGCCAGGGCAGAGCTCCTCTCTCCTTACAACTGCCTGACAGGAGAATGTAGCTGGGTGAGGGTCATTTTCTTTTCCCAAATAATGAACAAGAAGACAAGAGGAAACAGCCTCAAGTTGTGCCACAGGAGGTTTACGTTGGATATTGGGAAAATTTCTTGATGGAAGGGGTTGTCCAGCTCAGGCACAGCTGCCCAGGACACTGGTGGAATGCCCAACCCTGGAGGGATTTAACAGCTGTGTGGATATGGCACCTGGGGACATGGGTCAGTGGTGGCCTTGTCAGTGCTGGGGGAATGATTGGGCTCAGTAGTCTGTCAGGCTTTTCCAACACAAACAATTCTGTGATTCTATTCTATGACTCTGTGACTCAGGCTCTCCAAACCACGCAGTGCAGAGTGAGGCTCTGCACAAACTGTGTGGCTTCCTCCCATTTTTTCTTTAGAGCAGCTAGGAAAAGATTTAACTTTCAAGCAGTTCTTGGACACAAACACAGCCACCGTGGATGCAGCCGTCCCTGGGAATCTGAGTCCCAGCAGTGGGCTGGGGTACTGTTTTTGGAGAGTCACAGGCATGGTAGCTGCATTGGGTGGTCTGTCCTGGAGGTTTGCTCCTGGATGTTTTCTGCCCAGGCCAGCTGTCATGCCAGAATGCCTGACATTCTCTCTCCCTCTCCCTGCTCATATTTACAAGGGAATGTGATAAATTCTGTATTGATTCCTTCTGTTGCACTGTAAATTTTGCAAAAGATGATTAAATAGTGCAATAGAGTCTGTGAGCGCCAAGGCTCAATATGTTCTGGGCCGGTGTATCGACCCTTCGTCCGACTGCAGCCAGTTCCACTCCCTGCCATGCCAGACCAGTAATTAAAATCCTATGAGACTGGGATTTAGAAACCAATCATATTGCAGCATCGAGGCATCCAGTAGCCCACCGTGGTGAGAGCAATAAGAGTCCAAGTGCCAGAATGTTTCTGTCTGTGTCAGAGCGCTTAGGAATAGTTTCCCCTTAGGGCAGGGGAGTAAATAAATCCTTCTCAAAGTGTTTCTGGGGACAGACTTGACAATGACATCATGTTTGGCATGAACCGAAGAGCTCTGCACACATGTGGGTATACGGAGAAAGGATGATGGATATCATCCTAGCATGCTGAGGAGCAGAAGCTCTCACAATATGTGGTTGTGCTGTGAAACAAGGTCCTCAAGACTCCTTTCCTTGTCCCCGTGCTCAGGGCCTTCCCTAGCCATGCTCTATTCACTCCTTGGAGCAGTGTCACTCTGGTTGTCCATATGAGTCACCAGTGCCATTGTGTGCCCCTCTCTGTTTGAAGTGTGAGCCTTGTTCTGCTGCAGTAGGCTTTGATCTGCTGCACTTCTACCCTGACAGGATGGAGAGACAGGAATAAGGTCCCAGGGCTGCCAAGTACACAGGGTGCATTGCTGGGATACTCCTCCAAGTCCTCCATGAGCCATTGGCATCCTCTTCTTCCTCCTGCTATCTCTCCCTCCTCCTTCCACCCGCACCCCCACCATGAGAGCAGCAGGGGACCCAGGTACCAGCACCCACTGCATTGCTAGCTCTATTGACAGTTATCCGGCATCTGAAGGAATTCAAGACAAATTGTTAAGAGGATGGAGTTAATAAAATTTGAAAAATTGAGGCCTGTCACTCCACTAAACTTTTTTCGATCCTGCTGACAGGAACATATTTCCCCAATGAGTGACCTTCTGCAGCTGCTGCAGCGCCACAATGCCGGGCGGGTGCAGAATGGGAACCTCCATGCTATTTATCAAATATTATCAGCCGGGGCCTCCTAATATGAGCAGGGAGGGATGGGAGGAAGCAATGGGCTCACACAGCCCGAGGTGCTGCCCAGGTGTCCATCTCCAGCCACAGACAGCGAGTGGGAGGTGACAAATTGCCTTCTATTAAGTCTCAGAAGGTTGGTGTCCCCTCAGCCGCTGCTGCAACCAACCACGGGGTGGGAGAGGGCAAGGAAGGAGGTGCGGATAGGGGAGAGGGGTCAGCCAGGGCACCAGTGGGCCAGTGGCCACTCTTACCTTCTATTAGCAAGCCAAGTGACACTGTTATTTATGGCAGCGTAATATTTTATTGCTGCTGGTACTTGAGGTTGGAATCGACCAGTTATAGGAGTCGGGTTCTATCAATTATTGCAGCAATTAGTCAAGTCGTCAAAGCCATTAACAGGGGGATTAGGCCAATATTGGAGAGCTATTATTGATAGATCTAGGCAAAAGCCAAACAAACCCTCCATTGGAAATGAGAGCAGGCCTAGCCTCGAGGATGTCATCATTTGGAGAAGCCAGGAACGTGTCCCCCTGCTCACTGCACAGATCTGGATGGGTTTTGGGGAGGGGGAGGATCGTAGGAGCACTGTCTCTTTAACGGTTATTGAATGGCCAGCCCTGGCAGTGGGGTTTATTACAATCTTACCTGTCTCAATCATATTCTTTATTTGGGAAGACAAGGCATGCCATAGAAATTACTCCGTGTCGAATGTTTATGGAGCACATTTTTCATTCTGTAAGCAAATATAGATCCCTGATGCCAATGCCAAGGAATGGCTAATCTCTGCGGCTCTGCTCCCTCTGACTCCCTCACTTTGTTCATCTATTCTGATTGCTGCTCGCCAATATTGAGCACTTCTGGTGCTCTACACTCTCCTGTGGCACAGCAGCAGCTTGGTTTGCCTGTGCCAAGGTACTCAGCTTGCTCCTGTGTTTCAGGCAGGATCACAGAATGGTTCAGATTGGAAGGGACCACCAGTGGTGTCATCTGGACCAACCTCTCTGCTCATCAGGTCTACATTGCACAGGATTGCAATGGAAAGATTGGGGTGGAAGACATCCCAGACCTGCTGAGTATAGTTATGGGCTCTTCCCCCACCAGGCTGTTTCCCGAGGCTTGATAACTGGTGGGATGGTCAGTTCCAGCACTGGTTTGGGGGGTTTGAGGCTGATTTGAAAGTTCATTCTCATAACTCTAGGGGTTAGGAGCTGTCATGAGGTAACAGAGTGCACCAATGTTAAGTGCTGAGTCTCTGCTTTAGAGAAAGCTCCTGAGATGTTCAAAGTCAGAGATGAATCCTTAGATTTTGCTTGCCCCTCTAGCTCTTCCATGGAACCCCTCTCTCCTGATCTCACTGAGATTCCCTCCATATAGTTTCCATCACTGCAACTGAGACTGGTTTGACAATGAGTGCTCCTCCACAGTCCAGTGTATCTGGGATGGGGAGCTCTCTCCATGCAAGTGTGTTTCTGTGGGGTCCAATCTCAGTCTTTGGTGTTTTTTTACTTTTTTTCAATGTAACTCTAAAGAAGGGTGTGATTTCCCCCCAGAAGTGCTCCTGGGGCTCAGTGGGGCAGCTGGTCCACAAGCAATAGCCAGCTCCAGCTTCAGCTCCAGCTTGCATGGGCAGCGTGTCCAATTGAAACCGTAAGGGTCCCATGTGGCTCTCACAGGACTGGGATAGGGTGCTTTTGTGAGACTGTATTTCCTTCTAATAACTGTGTGCTCTCATCCCCCCTCAGCAGGTCTCCCTGACAAGCCAGTTTTTAGTGACAGTCCCTTTTCTTTCTCCCCAGACACCCACACTTGTAACCACTGGTTGTACATTGTCTCTTTCTGATCCAGACACCCTCCAGAGCAAAGGTTGCGAGAGGAAACAGGCAGAATGTGCTTTCTACTCCTTCTGCCCCAAGACTGAACTCTTAGCCCGTGATCTTATTCATTTCTTGTACCATCAGGTGCCAACCCCCTGCAGAAGAATGAAATGGGACACACACCCCTGGATTACGCCCGTGAAGGGGAGGTCATGAACCTTCTGAGAGCATCAGAGGCAAAGGTGAGCCTGAGATTCTGGCCAGTTTGGGTTTCCTTTCCCTCTACTAGAATAGATTTAAAGAAGACATGTGTAACAGTCATGTGGATGTACCACTTGGGGACATGGGTTAGTGGTGGCCTTAGCAGTGCTGGGTGAGCAGTTGGACTTGATGATCTGAAAGGTCTTTTCCAACCCAAATCATTCTATGATTTTGTTGTGCAAGTGCTGGAGGAGCACCTTAGCACTCCTACACCTCCATTCCTTTTCCAAAAAAGATCTATAAAAATTAACATCATGATGCATAAACTAGAAAACCACTTCTGAAGTTTTTTAGCTGTGTCCATGACTGTGTCCATTTCTCACTCAGCAGTGACCTGCCCAGTGACATACTGCTCTGTAACCTGTTGGTCAAAATGCAGTAAAATCCAGGGCCTGTTTTTATGGTATTTTCCGAAATCCCTGGTCGAACAACCAGGGCTGCAAATCCTTAGACTTGTGTCCTGGGATCCAGGTGTTCATGAGCACCAGTCTAATGCAAGCCTGTGGGTTTAAAGAAAGGTTAAAATGAGTTTTTACTTCACCCAACTCTACACAGGGGGTTGTGTGCAGATTAACCAACAGCCAGTTTGCAAACAACCAAAAGAAACATTCTTCTTATAAAATATATTTAAACCAGCAACCTGAGGATGTTCAGGATGGAAAAAGAAGCAAGTGAGCCACAGCTGGATGCTTATTTTCTTGGAAAGGTCCATCCACTTGATGGGATGAAGTGGACACCAGCCACAGGTCAGGAGGTCTCATACTGCTGCTTCCAGAAGGGAGCCAAGAAAAGGGTAACTGTGTGCTCATCCTGGCTGAAATATTCCTTAAAAGTCCTTCAGCAAACACTGATGGACAGAGTGAAAGATACCAGATGGATCTGACAGAGGTAAAGAGGACCTGAATGGCAAAGACAGACTTCTAAGAACTGAGCTCAGTCCTGGGGCTGCTTCCTCCCCAGTGACAGAGGGCTTCTCTCTTCCTTTTAGCCCTACATATGCAAGAGGTTGTTTAAATTTCTCCAGATTGTTTAGCAGCTGTGAATCACCTCTAGAGTCCTCAACATGAGGCAAGTGTGGTCTAAGCCCAGGGAAAGCATACACAGAGTTCTGGGGTTTTTTTAAGAATAAAGGAAATCAAAATAAATTAAAAATACATATGAAAACTCCTTGTTATTCTGTCACAAGTATATGTAAATAAAATCTATGGGATGTGTCCATCCTGTAATAGTTCTGCCTATTCATTCTCTAGCAGTGATTAAAATGAGCAATAAATTCTCAAAGACTCTCAGTGGAATGCGGCTGCTGGGGAGGATGAGACCCCGGGAGCACCAGATCCCCCCCAGCTGAATATTCATCATGGGCTGGCTTGGCTGTCTGGTGGTTTATATACAAGTACAATCATCTTCCTCGGGAACAGCTCCAGAGATGTATTTCCTTTCTTTCCTCCAACTATTAGTTAAGCATAAAAACCGAGGCAAGTTTCAAACTGTTTCGGGCAGCTTTCCTCACTCGCACTGGGCTCCAGAGACTCAGCAGACAACTCTCCCCCTCCTGCTTCTAAAGAGTTCAATTATTTCATTCTCAACTTTTCTTCCTTAAAACAACCTGTGTCAGAAGCCCAGAAATCCTCTATGTCCTGGACTGATCCCCAGCAGTGTGGGCAGTAGGTCCCATCCCCATGGTCTGCTCTGGACTTCTTCCAGAAGTTTCATGTCCTTCTGATGTTGGGCTCTCCAGAGCTGGAGGCAGCACTGCAGGTGGGGTCTCACCAGAGCAAAATAGAAGGGCAGAATCTGCACCCTCACCCTACTGCCCACACTGCTGGGGCTGCAGCAGGACTAGGTTTGTCCTCTTGCCTCTGGAAGCTCCCTGCATCATAAGACCTGCCCTCACTTCAAGATTCTGACAATATTCTGTCTCTCAGCATCTCTGAGATGTGCTCTTGTCCAGTGTCTCTGTAAGCTGTTCCATGCACTTTCAGCCTTCAGCTCCAGAAAATGGTCTGAGTGGAAACAATCCATGTCTCTCCATAAGAGAGATCTTAAGGGCTCAGCTTCCTTTTGAGCTGGAGGTGGAAAGAAGCCAATGTCCTGAGGAAGGAGCTTTTTCCAGGGCTATTTTTGTCCTGCACGCTGCCATGGGTTTGTCTGTAAAGCAGCAGTGTCTGATGTCCCCAGCATCCCCAGCAAGGCACAGTGACACTCTGCCACCGCTGCAGGATCTGTTTGCAGTCCTTGAACAGATGTGTGGAGGGTGGGAAGATGAATCTAGGTAGGATAGTCATGGCTTTATTTCCCAAAATAAACAGCTCCTAGTGTTAAGAGCTGATGAGCAGTGCCATTGTTCCCTCCATGACATGGATACAGAGGCAGCACAGTGCCTGATTTCCCATCAGCTGCAGAGTGGGATCCATGTTCCCACCCCCCAGCCTCCATCCTTGACAGATCCAGAGATTTCCTCTTGCTTGGGCTGGTGCTTCTGAACTGAGCTACATCTGCCCTGGGGATGCTGCTTCCCTGTGCTGGGAATGGAGCTCTGGCTCTGTGTTGGAGACACAAAGTGTCTCCGTGCAGGTCTCTGACATCCTGGGGTGGGGAAACTGTGTACTGACTCAGTGCTCCATAAAGCCTCTGATCCCTGTGTTTTCTTCCCTCCACAGTTCCAGGAGGAGCAGCGCAGGAGGGAGGTGGAGGAACGGCGAAGGTTCCCGCTGGAGCAGCGGCTAAAAGAGCACATCATTGGTCAGGAGAGTGCCATAGCCACAGTGGGGGCAGGTAGGAGCCTTCCACATGCCACCTACTCTGCCCTCGCACACCAGCTCCACAAGGAAAACAAGCTGTTCCCTGAAGCCGTGATCTGAGACTGCCTCTGGGCAGGTTCCTGAGATTGGTGGACTCAGAGTGGCTTCCCCATTGCTGGAAATGTCCAAGGCCAGGTTGGATGGGGCTTGGAGCAGCCCAGGCTAGTGGAAGGTGTTCCTGCCCATGGCAGGGGGTGGAACTGGATGAGTGTGAAGCTCCCTCCCAACTCAAACCATTCTGTCATTCCATAAAAATCAAGGCTTCAGCAAGCTGGGCTGGGTTTGATTTGCCAGTCCAAAGCCTCTGGACCCTGTCAATAATTTCTGACCCATCTCTGCATCCCAGTTAATGCCTGAAAACAGGACAGCAAAATCAGAGCTGTTGAGGCCAGGGCAGAACCACAAGGAACGTGCTGTCAGAAGCACAAACCCATTGCCTTTAGTTAACAAAGAGGAGCCCGTTGTGAGCTGGGAGCCAGGAAGGAGCCAGGAAGGAGGTGGGAAGGAGCCTGCACTCCTGCAGACAACAGCCACCCTGTGTGTTCAGAGTGGCTGTGCCTGGGGGCAGCAGCCCCAACTAATTGGGGAGCTGTGATTAATGGGCAGTGCCTGTTCCTGACACAGGTGGTGTTTCTGCGCATTAACGTCCCTGCCTTTATGGAGGGTTTTCTTATTGAATTATAGGGAATGTGCTTGATACCCCTGCAGCCTCAGGATATCAGACCAAAAGGTAGCGGGAGACTCTCTGTCCCCCTCCTCCCCCCCTTCCCTTCTGTCCTCTTTTTGTCATTTTCTTTCCAGAAGGATAAATTTCGAGACAGGACTTTTTCTCTCAAGCACTTCCTCGCTATTTTTGTTATTTGTTTTCTCCCCAGCTGGTTTTCCTGCCACTTTGTGGACCCCACATCCCTCCACTCTGCCCTTGCCACTGCTGTTTGCTGGTGAGCAGACCTGCCACACACCACATCCTGAGATCCACTGAGCCTGGATGATATGTTTAATTTATAACTGCTGCCTTAATTGAATAATTGGATTTAATCTGTCACTCGGTGCGTGATCCAAACAGTCTCCAGAGGGGCTTAGCAAGGAATACAAAGGGACCATGCACTCTGGGGTTAGCAGTGGGGATAGAATGGAATCACAGAATTATGGAATCATTTAGGTTGGAAAAACCCTCTAAGATCAAGTCCGGCTGTTGTCCCAACAACCTTGTGCAGGGGGATGCACTGGGAATACTGGTGGAGAGGTCACTGCAGCTATAGCCCTGACAGCTTGGCATCACTGCCACAGAGGGAAAACCCTTCCCTATTGCCTCCATGGGATATATCCAAGCCTTGCAGTACTCTTCTCTGCTATGTGTAGTAGGAGAGGACTGGGAGAAGGTGGATGGATGCTGCTTAATCGATGGTAACTGGGCATCTCCGAGGGTGCAGGATTCCTCCCAGTGCCTGAGTGAGTGATGGTAGAAAGAAGCTTGGTCATCCACCTCAGCAGGTACAGATGTTTGGTTCACCTTAAAAAAATCCCCAAAACAAATTAACAAAATTAAATATGCCATCTCCTGACATCAGAAACAGGCAGGTAATTACTCCCATCCCCCGACCTGCTTGCATGCTCACATGCAAACGAGCAGCTAAAAGGCTTAGGATTGTGTTTCCAAGCACAAGTAAGTGATTGTGCTCTGGATCTGTTTGGGCTCATTTGCCTTTTTTACTGGAAGATGCAAAGGCAGGAGTGATCAGCAGCATCTGTTCTCTGAGGTTATAAACCAAAGGAGGCATTTCTTCAAAGTATATATATGTGTATTGTGGGGGGTCTAATATCCTAAATACTATGCTAGAGAAAGAATACCTCTTTTATATGGAGACACCGTGTTTGCAGTCAGTGCTCATTAGAGGTGGGCTAGTTCAAACCCACCACTTCCCGCTTTCAGGGGGAATAAACCTTTAGGATTGAAGCAATCTGTTCCAGCTCTTCCTAAAGTTGAATAAGGAGGAAGGAAGGAAAAGTTGTTTATTTTTTAGGGACTTTGAAGTAAGGGTAGTGCAGAAAAATCTACTTTTTAGTGATAAAATTCCCAATTTTGAGCATCTGTAATGTTTAAAGCAGTCAACATTTCAAACCTGTAGGAAAATAGATGAGCAGGAATATCATCCTGCTCTAGTCCAAAGGAAACTGGCATTATTTTGAATAAGATAGAATCATTTGTGAGGGCTGTTTTTTGGTGTCCACTGCTGCCTGCAGGTCAGGTGAAACTGTGCAAGGACACAGCTTTGGTCTAGTTTGGGGTCCCGCATCCCTGAGCTGCCAGTGGCAGGGCTAGAAGAGTGCTTCTTCTTCATGAGTGTTGAGGACCCCAGAGCGTCAATGCAGAGCCTGGATGGAGGTGAGATCCCATGGCAGGTTTGGCCCCGGAGCCTTCACCCCATGGTACCCTGAGCCTGGGCAGGCTGAGGAGCCCCACAGAATGAATTGATTTGATAAATGGACATTTATTACGCTCACAAATTGGCTGAAACCAATTTCGGTCACATCAAGTGCTGATAACTGCTGGGGTATTGATTTGTGTAAAGTAATACAGTGAATTTATCAGCTCAATAGTGGGCTGAAGGGCCTCTCGGAGACACAGGACTGCAGTCACACTGTTACAGATGGACAAAATAAAGCAAGAGCACAGCAGCAACACCAGGAACAGCTCCAGAGAAGAAGGCCCCAGCGTCATCATCAGCCTCTTGTCTTGAACACTGGGGCTGAATGTCTTAATGAGATTTCAGCACAGCAGTGCGACCTCCCTCCTGGTATCTATTTGATTATTTATTTATTTCTGCCAGGAGGAAGGAAGGAAACAGCTTTCCCAGAGGCAGAGCATGCATTTCATGTGTGGGTGACAGTAAAGACCAGTCAATGTGGCCAGCAGCTGCTTTGGGAGTGCAAACATCAAGGAGAGGAGTGTTCCTGTGGCTTACCTAGCTGAAGTTTTCATCCTTGGAATTGGTACTAATGTTCTGATCTGACCTGGGATGGGACCTTTGTTCCTCTTGCTGAACCCCACACTGGCCAGCATGGGAGAGCCTCCTCCAGACATGGCGGTGGGACCTGGGGAGTGGTGGTCCCTTCCCTGGGGACATCCAGAGTTTTTCAGTTCTTTCAGTGCTCAGGAGCACTGTGTGCTGGAATAGCTTATCATTTTAAGGCTGCTTGTAGAAAAGGACTTACACATCATCACTCTGTTGATCTGACTAGCCTGCTGACTAGTGATCATGGAATGGTTTGTGTTCAGAGGGATCCTAAAATTCATCTCCTTTCACCCTCCTGCCATGGGCAGGGACACCTTCCACTAGACTAGATTGCTCCAAGTCCCGTCCAACCTGGCCTGGAACATTTCCAGGGATGGGACAACCACAGCTTCTCTGGGCAACCTGTGCCAGGGCCTCACCACCCTCGCAACCAAGAGTTTCTTCCTCAAAACGATGCTCAGCACCTTCCACCAGGGATCACATGCTGAATCTCAAGCTCTAACTTCATAGTAGCTTTTTATGGAGTGCCTTATATCCCTGGAGTTGCTTTGAGCATTTAACCATAAACTCAGGCATCCTGCTGCAGAGGGGAGGGAAAGCAGGCAGCACTTAACCCTACTGCCTTCGGACCCTGAACGTGCTGACCCCATGAGTGGTCACTCCATGCCCTGAAGCAGAAGTTTATTACCTTTATTACGGTTATTATCTTAGCTGAGATAGGTACAGGAATTATGGGCGAACGTATTATTCCCCATCAATTTTTATAAAATATCCCCACCCCAGGGTTTGACCTGTTTGCTGCTGTAAAGGACTGGGAAGGAGCATGTGCAGCACTGGGAAGGGCACACAGAGGGATGCAGCACAGACCCTCCTCTGCACCTCCCTGCCAGTGGCAGAGCATTTCTTCCTCTTCATGCTCCTGCAGTAGCTGTTCTGAGGGGTGGCTTTACTAGGGTTTCAGGCAGAACCACATTGCCAGCTGCAGCCGAGCTGATCCGTCATGCTGAGGTGTCCGGGCAGGGTGAGACAGACCCAGGCACCGGCCTGTGCTGCCTCTGGCTCTGTGCCCAAGCTAATTAAGCCTTGACAGGAGTCAGGACTCAGTAGCATGGCCAAGGGGATGGGTAATGCATCTGATTGTGTCCGGTCATGGAATGGCAAATCCTCATGGCACTGGGGTCCAGCTCCAATTGTGCACTAAATGCACAATCCCAGTGCTCAGTCCCTTTTCCATGGGAGTTGGAACTGATAATCTTTAAGGTCCCTTTCAACCCATACCTTTTTACGATTATGTAATTCTACATGCCCTGGATTTAAGGTTAATTTGGGATTTTTTTGCTATTTGGGCAGTGAAGCAAACCTTCACCTTCATACTGAGCTACTGCTACATTTCGGGAAGTCTTCCTGGCTTTCCCTGCAGACTCAGTCCCACATTCTTCCTAAGTGGCTGCAGTGGTTAATCACCCTCATTATTAAAACTGTTGTGCTTTATTTCTAGTTTCATCCTCTCCCGACAGCCCCTGGAGCACCTTAATTTTCTCTGTAGCTGAGCAAGTTCGGTGCCTTCTCGGGATGATCCTTAATGACTGTGGTCAGGTCACTCCTCACACCCCTCCTACTTAACCTCAGCTCATTGATTTGTTCTTGCAGTGAGGCTTTGCTCTTGCTTTCCTAATCCTCACTGCATTGTTGGCTTCTAGCCTACCTGGGTCTCCTGGAATACAAACATGGGCTCCAGGGAGCTTGATTTCAGGCAGGTTTTGCAGCTCCAAATTCCCGTGACACTCCTCCATCCAGCCATACAACTCAGATGCTGAAATATCTCACTTGTGCTGCTGCTGTTTAACATCTTCCCAGCATGTCCCTGCTGGGATATGCAGCATTTCCCTGTCCAGCTGTAGGCTATGACATTACACTTCTTTTTATATGCAAAATGGAAGTATTGGTTAAATATTTCTATATGCAAATCTTTTTACATGCAAAAATGGAACTATTTATTCAACATTTCCCATGTCAGCTTGCCCTCTTGGCATGCCATGTATAGGATGCCTTTTCTTAGGTAACTTTTATCTTCCCATACCACCCCAAATAAAGGGGGTTAGGGACTAATTTTGAGGGTGAATTTCAGAATTCCCCAATTTTGAAGGTTACTATTATGCTCTCCTGCCAGCTCCAGGAAGAAAACAAATCCACAGCTCCCCATGGAGCTAGCCAGTCATCATTTCAGGGAGACACAGGGCTGAGGGACAGGGACAGAGGCTGGGTCCCAGGACAGCAGCCAGAAGGAGGTGAGGGAAATGTGATGTGAGGGTGACAGTCCCAAAGAGAAGTGCATTTATTCTTTCTTGTCTTTATTTCTGCCTTTGCTGTGAATGCCACTGAAAGGCAGCAGAGGCTGAGCTTTACCCTGCTCATCTGCAGCAGCATTCGAAGGGCTTTAATCCAAAACTGTGGTCAAGCTACAGCTCTCCCTGTGCTTTATCTTTGCTCATCCCACCTCCAATGCTGCTATTTTGCCCTGCTACTTTCAAGATCCTGTCAGTTATCATTTTTTGGTGTCTTGCCCTTTTCATGAGCTACTTCCTAATGTGCCACATTCTGGGTCTGGCTGGATCTGGCAGTGCTGTGCACCGATTGTGGGACCTTGCTGGGCACAATCTCCCTGTCATTCCTGACTCTGCCGAGTGTATGTTCTCGCCTATAAAACACGTTACAACATTCCATTGGGCAGGAATGACTCTGTGTAAGAGCTGCAATACAAGCTGAATTTAAGTACTGTGGATAAAGTGGAAAGGCTGGGATGCCATTTGATCTCTTATGTTGGACTAGGAACTGGTCTGATCCAGGTCAATAACTTCTGTGCTCCAGAGGCCAGATCCAGCCAGCAGAGGATGTGATTTGATTGCTTGGCCGCAAAAGCAGTTCCTCCTTCTCCAGCTAAGCCCAGTGCAGCGATGTTGCTGGTTTGGTGAACATGCTTAGAGAGCCTGGGTCTGCTCTGGAGAGCTGAAAAGCACCTTGGGGAGCTGTGGGCACCCATAGGGGTAGGACCCTTCACTCACTCTGCACAGCAGATCCATGTCTGTTCTGGTGAAGGACTGTGCTGGTTAGACTGGGAGTTTTGGAGACAATCAGGGCTCCTGCCTTCTGTAACATTTTTCATTGGTATGTCACCAGGATGCGCTTGGATGCTGCTGTGCAGGGAGGCACAGAGATAATCACCAGTCCTTTCCCAATCCTTGCACCAGTTCAAAGTATTTGTGACCTTCAGCCACCTCCCTCTTCTCATTCCATGCCAGAAATAATCCATAAACCTCTTCAAACCTGCTTTTTTTTCTCACAGAAAGGTTGTACTTGGGAGCTGGTGAGGCAGCATACCTCTCCATCCCTCTGTCCATCCATCCATCCTTGTCCCCCCTCCCTGCTGTCTCCCTGGCAACACTGAGTGCACATCCTGGAAAACTTTATCCGAAATCTGCTCTGGGCAGCTTTCCAAATCCATGCTAACCTTATTAGGTGTCTCTGGGGCCTTGGCTGGCTAATCAAATTAGAGATCACTAATGGCAGGGAGGACTGGGAGTGGGTAGAGAGCAGTAAAACATAGTGTATACTTAGTGATAATTACACTTGCTTTGTGGCATTGATTTATATGCCTCCCCCCCTCTTTTTTGTTTTCATTGTCTTCAAATTCAGCTATTCGGAGGAAGGAAAATGGCTGGTATGATGAGGAGCACCCGCTGGTCTTTCTTTTCTTGGGATCATCTGGAATAGGTAACATTTGGATTGAGTGAGAGAGCCCCGAGGAGAGGGGGCGAGACCTGTAGCAGGGCTGCAGGGTCTGCATGAAATACCAGTTAAAAGCACTGTCATCCTTCCAACTGGTCACCCATCATCCCACAGGGTGACCACAGCCAGACACCAGCACACATGGCCACATCCAACCTCATGCCAAGTTATCCCAAGGGACAATCCACTCTCTGAGTCTCAAAAAGGGACAGCTTAAAAGTGTTATGTTAACAACTTTCCAGTGGGAACCCCTCTATTCCAGTGGGAATGGTGGGGTAATAGTGAAAATTGGCTGCTTGCAAACTGAATCTGCTTATCGTGTTCCTCCTTGCTTTGGAACGACAAGATTTTATTGACACTGATAAGATTTGTCCTCCAGCACAATCAAATGCCACATGACAGCTGATCAGTTCATGAAATGATCCAAATGACTTTCAGTCGTGGCAAAAAAAAACCCCAGCAAAACATCTTTAAAGTAACTGAGCTGTAACATTTGGAACAACTTCAGGGCTTTTCCCACCTCCACTGCCTCCCACAGGGCTTGGGAAGGTGCCAGTGCTCCAGTTCTGGAGGGGTTAAAGGACACAGGCTAGACCAGGCTCCTGCTACAGAGCAGTGTCAGGCCAAGCATTAACTCCAAATGAGTTGCTATAACACTGTGTAAAACCAAGATAAAATGGTTTTGATAGTTCCTTGCCTTGCTTACAGCAGGTCTGAAAACTCAGGGATGTCAATTGTTGGCTCTTCTACTCCCATGGCTTTCCTTTCCTTTCCTTTCCTTTCCTTTCCTTTCCTTTCCTTTCCTTTCCTTTCCTTTCCTTTCCTTTCCTTGCCTTGCCTTGCCTTGCCTTGCCTTCCCTTCCCTTCCCTTCCCTTCCCTTTTTTCTTTCCCGTCCTTCCCTTTCTTCCCTTTTTTCTTTCCTTCCTTTCCTTTTTTTTCTTCACATCTTTTTGTGGGAAGCAATCAAGAGTTCTGTGCCCATCCTGTGAGAATGAATTAAAGCTGAAGCAGCCAGTGCAGAGACACCATTTCCCTAATTAACCCCTTCACCCTGCCCAGACTGGGAACCCCAGTAGAGTATCATCACAGAGATAAAGCAGTAATACCCACTTCCCAAGAAAAATAAATGTATTGGTCGCAGGGGGTTCCAGCCCTGGTGCTAACAGAGCTGATGAACAAGACAGAGGATGGACACACTTGGTTTAATGTGGGTCTTTTCTTTCCATCTCTGGAACAGGTAAAACGGAGCTGGCCAAGCAAACAGCCAAATACATCCACAAGGACCTCAAAAAGGTAATGGCTTTGGGTTAGGGTTAGGCTTTTGTGCTGTCGGTAAAGGGCCAGGGGCAGCTCGTCAGGGGGTTCATTGTCTGGCTGTGCTGCCTTGAGAAAGGGTTTCTGCTGCACTGAAAGTAGCCTGTGAGGGTAATGGAGCATCTCATTGGCCTATTCTGGACTTGATCCAGTAGCTCCATGTTCTTCTCATGTTGGGGGCCCCAGGGCTGGAGGCAGCACTGCAGGTAGGGTGTCACCAGAGCAGAGGAGCAGAATCCCCACCTCACCCTACTGCCCACACTGTGAGATCAGCCCAGGACATGAGTGTCTCTGTCTATGTAACCAGCATATTTAAATTGTAAAAATTTAAATGGATTTAACAATACTTGTGCTCCCTGTTAGATCTTGCTCTCATTTTGACATCCTGTGTTGTGAATGGGTTTTTTTGCCTCTATTACTAATATCACTGTAAATTGTTAGAAGGATAAAATTCTAGAAATCTGTTTATCATGTCTCCAGCCCCACCACTTGTCACATCGTGTTGGTATGGACTGTGGCAATGGGACATTGATTTCCTGCTCAGGATTTTAAGTGATGAAACGTTTGGTATCCAGAATCTCTTTAGGTGATTTAGCTTGTTACCAAGTGAGCATTTTTGGGGGAAGATGGGTTGGAATTATTTCTTGGAGGTGGTGGCTTTGCAGGAGGACACTTCAGCATTTGTCTGAGGTTTTAAGACACAAAGCACTTGAAGTTAAGCTCCCCCATTCCTTTTCAATCTTCCATTCCATTCTTTCTATTCTATTCCCTCCCTTCAAGGAGCTGGATTACAGCTCCAAGACCAGGACATTCAGTACCTGCAGTGAATCATCAGCTTTTCAAATGCAAAATGTAAACTTGGATGGGAGCTTTAAATTCTTTAACAATATTCTTTGTTTCAGATGATCACCCACAAGCCCAGTTCACCTCAGCTGTATGATTTTCATTGAATTTTTATGGAGGAGTCTTGCATTCTCATAATTGATTTCTAAAAAGCTGAACCACAAGAACATCCATTTTGTTTAGAAAGTTTCAGCCCCATCAGTTTTGCTCCAGTTCTGGCAGCGAGCAGATTGATCAAATCTCATCTTAAGTCTCTTGCAGGGTTTCATCAGACTGGACATGTCGGAGTTCCAGGAGAGGCATGAGGTCAGTAAATGGGCTCTGAGGGGACAGTTTTGAGTTTAATCCAGAAAATTGGGCATTTTGGAATGTCAAAGGGGGAGTAACAGGAGTTGCTCTGAGTTGTGTATTAAACTGCAATTGAATTGCCAGAAAGCAGCTTTAATTGAGTGTCATGGTTTAGGAATGGTACTCCCAATTTAAGTGCTCCCACTGAGACTTTCCAAACCAGGCTGCTGCTCACTCACTCAAGGAACAAGGAAAGCTTTAACAATATTTGTCCGGCACTTTGAGTTCTGTATGTGGGGTCGACCCTTGGAGAGAGCAGCTGAGAAGAGATTGTGGAATCCAGAGGAACACCTTGTACAGGAAAACCTGCAGCCACATGCCATTCATCACTCACCTGCACCCAGGCAGGCACAGCTTGCTCCAAAGCCGCTTGTCCCCAAAACCTTGCCAAGTCCAGTGCGAGATCAGTGCCTCAACCTGTTTTCCGTGGAGGAAAGGGGGAGAATCCAGAAGATAGGATGGCAGTACCAAGTCCACCCCTCCCATCACACCTCCTGCCCAGCTGTGGTGCCACAAGAGAGGTGGGACATACTACCAGGGTCACCTGTTGAGCTGAGGGAGTCCCAAATCCCTTTGGAGAGCTCAGTCTCCTAGTAATGAGAGTGGTAAAACACTGGGACAGGTTGCCCAGAGAAGCGATAGCTACTTTGTCCTTGGAATTGTTAAAGGGCAGGTTGGATGGGGCTTGGAGCAACCTGAGATAGTGGAAGTTGTCCCTGCCGATGGCAGGGGAACTGGAACTAGATGGTCTTTAAGGTCCCCTCCAACCCAAAGCATTCCATGATTCTGCAATAACAGACTGTGATTCTGATAACCCACAGACCTGGCTTGCTGTAAGATGCACAAAGCTGTATGTTAAAAATTGTCATTTTTGCCGAAACATTTCTGTTCTCAGAAATATGCTATATAATGTTCCAAATTTTTAAACCTTGTTTAAAAAAAACACTATGTCAAGAAGTGATGGCATAGGAAAAGTTATTTTACTTGTGACTTCTTTCTAAGCTTTGATTCTCCACCAGAGCCACCTGTCATTCATAATCCTTTGAATTCTTGCTCTTAAAAAGGCTAAAGGGGATGAAAACAGGTCTTGGACATGGGGGACAGGCTGCTCAGACCCTGCATAACAAAGGAGGGATGGTGCCTTCCCTCCTGCCCATGCCTGCTCCTTGAATTCTGCTGGTTCAAGCTCTGGGTAGTGTAATTGCTTAATCTCTATTTTGCTTAATTGTTGCTTATTAAGCTGATTTTGGGATACCTGGGGTGCAATAGGTGTCACAAAGAATACCAACCTTGATTTATCAGTAGCAAAGAGCAGTGGCTGCCTGCCAAGCTACCGGGAGAGCTTCATTCCCACTGTCCATGGATCAACCTTCACCTCTTCTGTTCCTTCCTCTCAGGTGGCAAAGTTCATCGGCTCACCACCTGGCTACGTGGGCCATGAAGAGGGTGGACAGCTGACAAAAAAGCTGAGGCAGTGCCCAAATGCTGTGGTCCTCTTTGACGAGGTGGACAAAGCCCACCCAGATGTGCTCACCATCATGCTGCAGCTGTTTGATGAGGTAAATCTGCATTTTGGGTCCAGAGTCAGTACAAGGGATATGCAGAAGGTGACAGTGAGGGGTGCAAGGGATGATGGATGGAGGAGTTAAAGAGTCATTGAATCACAGGATGGTTTGGGTTGGGAGGAACCTTAAATCTCATCCAGTCCTATCCCCTGCCATGGGCAGGAACACCTTCCACTAAACCAGGTTGTTCCAAGCCCCATCCAACCTGACTTTGGGCACTTCCAGGGATGGGGCAGCCACAGCTTCTCTGGGGAACCACCCTCATAGCCAGCAATTTCTTCTCAATATCCAATCTAACCCTGCCCTCTGTCAGTGTGAAGACCTTCCCCCTTGTCCTGTCACTCTAGGCCCTTTTCCAAAGTCCATCTTCAGCTCTCTGCTTGATTTTGAAGGTCCTGATCTGTCCTTAGAGGCCACCAAACTCCAGAGCAACATGCTGGAAGGTTTTGGAGGGTTTTTTTTGTTTTTCTTTTAAGGATTAATAACATCATTTTTCTTGCATAGATCATCGCAGCAGCAGCTCAATGTGAAATCAATTCCTGTACCAGGCACTTGACAGGGCAATAACCCAAATGTTAATCTCAAGCACCCAACAAGGATTTGTGTCATTGTGTTGGATCTCTGCTGCTAGAGACGGATTGAGGAAAGAAACAGCCGGGGGAGATGCTGGGTTTTTCCTTATTTTCCTCTCTTTTTTTATTTTATTAATCGAGAGCACCAATACTTTGGAAGAGTTTCTGGATTGGTTTGGGGGGCTGAGCGGTGATGCCACCGCAGCAGTGATCACCCCCACCACTGAACATGGTGTTGGGCAGCTGTGATTTTTCAGGCAGTCCCACAGGGGTGAGGGACACTGCTGCTCACGGCACTCCATTATTGCCATAACCTTGTTATTTGTGGGTTCTGCCCAGCCCAAACCACAGCCACAGACAAGATTAGGGTCAGGGTTAGGGTTAGTATAGCCGAGCCTGGGACTCATATGTCAGACATAGAACCACTGTATGGAGGTAGGCAGAGGGTCAAAGGCTGGGGAGTTGTGTATGGGCAGCCACACAGTCATGGAATCATGGAATCATT
Organism: Campylorhamphus procurvoides; assembly: GCA_013396655.1. Taxonomy (NCBI): domain Eukaryota; kingdom Metazoa; phylum Chordata; class Aves; order Passeriformes; family Dendrocolaptidae; genus Campylorhamphus; species Campylorhamphus procurvoides. The sequence continues at coordinate 126,224 of WBMV01002180.1, read as the reverse complement.
GAAGTTGGGAAAGCCCTCTGAGACCATCATATCCAACCTTTACCCCAGTACAGCCAAGCTCACCACTAACCCATGTCCCCAAGTGCCACATGAACATGGCTTTAAAATCACAGGAGGACTTCTCCAACCTAATCCTTGCTTCCTTCTACTTCTATCCTTCAGCATCCCTTCAAAATTAAATCCACTCTGTGGAAAGACGAGACACATATTCTTTTTCCTCGTGCTTTGGCCATGTCCTGTGGCATTTGCTGTCAGTGCTCATGTCCTCTTGGCTGTTGCAGGGCAGGCTGACAGACGGAAAGGGGAAGACCATTGACTGCAAGGATGCCATCTTTATCATGACCTCTAACGTGGCCAGCGATGAGATTGCACAGCATGCTCTGCAGCTCCGGCAAGAGGCCATGGAGATGAGCAAGAAAAGGATCGTGGAAAACTTAGGTACTGGAATTTCAATATCCTTCTCCAAATCCCTAAAGAATCTCCCTCTTTCCTAAAATGACTTCCTTTGACACCAGCTCAGCTATCACTCTTCAGGCAGCAGACCCAGACCCCTCAGTCCCCTCTCTCCTGGTCCCCACTAGTCCACATGACTTGGGAATACTCTTCTGCCAGGAAGTCATGGAATCACAGATGGTTTGGGTTGGGACAGACCTTAAAGCTCATCTCATTCCAACCCCTTGCTATGGGCAGGGACACCTTCCATTAAACCAGGTTGCTCCAAGCCCCATCCAACCTGGCCTTGGACACTTCCAGGATAAGGAAGGCTGAGAGGTTAGACAGAGCCTTCTCCAAAGATGCAACTGATCTCCCTCTGAGGGACAGAATCTCAAATAACAAGGATTTCTGAGCAGATGGATTGGATCTGGATGATCTTTAAGATCCCTCTCAACCCAAACCCTTATGGGATTCCATGATTCCCTTTATCTCCTCACCCTTCTCTTTCTTTTGGAACCCTTCCAAATGCTTCCTGGAGAACACTGTGTCTGGTTCATATGAAAGAGGAAGAGTTTTGTTTCCTTACAGTCCTTCCCAAAAGGACTGAGCTTAATCAATTTTACTTCCCTATGGAATAGAAGCTCTGGCCTCACACATTAGGCTCTTGGAGAAAAATTTCCCAAAATGTGAATTAGGTAATAAAAGGTAAATAAGAAGAGCAAAGGCAGCCTCTGAGGTTTGAACTGAACAACTTGATGTGCAACCTCCAGTGCCTTTACTGGTAACTCCAAGGGTGGACAGATGGACGGTGATGCCAGCACCAGGAACCATCCCTTCTAGCCAGTGTTTGTCACATGGAGCAGAGGGAAAGTCAGTCTCCATCAGTTGCTGCCATGCCTGTGGATAACCAGGCAGCCCTGGATGCTGACTGTATCCCATTTTTTCGTATCAGTCTTAGAAAACTTAACTTTTTATGATCTTAAATGTCTGGACACCACATCTTCCTCAGGTTATTCAGCAGCCTGTGCTAACACAGATACACCATGTTCCTGCATCAGCTCTACAGGTGCAGGAGGAAGCATTGAATTTTAGCATCAAATCTATTTTTCAGCTCCTTTCTCCATGTCTCTTCCTTTTTCTTTGGAGAAGTGGCTAACAACACTGACTAAATTCAGAATCTTTAAACTTCAATCAGGCTGGGGAAAGGACAAAGCACATCAGCAACGGAACTTTCCAGAATAACATTTGAAAATGCCAAATGTTTCCCTGCTCAGTGAAGAGAGCATTGAATTTTAATTTCTGGGACTCTACAGCTGCAGCAGGAGTGGAAATGGGGAAGGCTTTTGGGCACAGCAGCTGTCCTCAATTGGGTTTTGAGGCGCTCCTGCCCATTTCCTGAGCTCTCAGCATGTAGATGCCATGGCAGGAGGTCATTCTAAGTGCCTGATGGGCAGATAAAGGGAAGGAGCTGCTTCCCCAGCGGCTCCGCATCCACCAGTGGCAACAGCAGCACTGGCTCCTCTGCCTTCCCCAGCTCTCCTTTGCCAAAACACTGGGATGGACCTGATGTCATCCTTGCCCATGGCAAAGGGGTTGGAACTGGATGAGGTGATTCCAGAGTGCCCTGAACTACTTTGAGCATTAGGAGGGACCTCCTCACTCCCTACAAATGCATGAGCTGAGGTTGTAGTCAGGTGGGCATCATCTCTCAGGTAACAAGTGACAGGACAGGAGGAAATTGTTGCAATTTGTTCTAGGGGAGGTTTAGACTGCACACTGGGAAAATTTCTTCCCTGGAAGAGTTGTGCAGCTCTGGCATAGGCTGCCCAGGGAAGTGGTGGGGTCACCATTCCTGAAGGGATTTAAAAGCCATGTAGATGTGGCACTTGGCAACATGGGCTAGTGGTGGCCTTGGCAGTGCTGGGGGAATGGTTGGACTCGATAGTCTCAGAGGGCTTTTCCAGCCTAAACAGTTCCATGGCTCTGTGCCAGCACTGGATTTGGTCCACTGGTGCCTGAGAACCCCTCCTGCCACTGCTGGTGAGGGGCAGCGATCCGCATCGAGACTGCAAAGCTAGAATGGGCTCCCAGCACTCAGCATGGCTCTCTCTCCTCTCCGTTGCCCTGCCCTGCCCTGCATGTCGGAATCCCATGCAGAGCATTCTTGGGTGGAACAGTACACAGAGATGAGTGGGTGCAGAATGAATGAAGCTGTGGGAAGAACTGGGGTAAAGACAAAGAGAAAGGTGGTGTTGAGAGACAGACAGGTGATCCTGCAGCTGAGTAGCTGGAGTGACTGGGAGCTGGGATTCAGGAGCAGCCAGACCCTGGCTCCATCTGCAGTCAGCAGAGGGAAGTAGACGCTGGCCTGAGTGGTGCCACAGACACACTGAACACAAGTTTGGCATTCACTGGGGAGACCGGGGACTGTTCCTCTGCTGGCAGAGCAGCCCCAGGGGACCAGCAGGCTCTGTGTGTCAGGTCATCGGTGGCCATGGGGCCTGTGTGAGCACTCCAGCTGCCCAAAACCTCCAGGAGCACCTCCTGCAGGCACAGGGCTGGAAGCAGAGCCAGAGCCAGGGCTCCTTGGCCATTCAAGGGAGCCATGTCAGCAGAGGATGTTCCCTTGGGGCACTACAGGACACCCAGAACTGCTGTCGACAGTGCCGAATGCAGGGACACTCCACTGCCAAACCAAACTGCTGGCACATGTGGAGGTCCCAGGTTTGTCCTGCAGCACCCTCCAGGCCCTCCTCCTCCTCAGCTCCAACTTGTCCAGGCAGAGGGGAAGGTGCTATCCCACTGTCCCCACTGACACCTTCTTTCCCCTCACTTCCAGAGGATGTCCAGATGACTGACAAAATCACTATCTCCAAGCAGTTCAAGGAAAAAGTTATTCGCCCCATCTTGAAGGTATGGATGGCTTTTTCAATGTGTTTCAGGCATCTTGAGCTTTGGTACCAGATTCCTTCCCTGGTATATCCATGTTCCTCTCTCAGCTGCAAGAGGAGGGATGTGACCTCACTAAAAATGTTGAAGGGACTTTTCAGCAAGGTTAGATCCCAGCAAAAATAAATTGCAGCTTCTTCTTGGAGCAGAGCCACAGTGTGGGATGGGAAGGGGACATGGGACGGGAAGTGCTGTGGTGCAGTTTGGGGGTTCTCTGTTCTCCCAAGGTCAGGAAAACCTGATTACAGTGGCAACTCCATGACCTTCAGTTTCTTTAAGATGTTTCTGAAGCACCTCAGGCTGCTGTCCAGCTCCATGACATGGGGTCAAATGGATGCTAGGAGCTGTGGGAGGTTGGGTCATCCCTGGGGAACTCATTCTGCAGTGCCTGTTACTGCTGGCCCTCATCGGGGTCACCAGCCTTGTCCCTGCTGATCTCCCCCCTTGTTCCTGCAGGCTCACTTCAGACGGGATGAATTCCTGGGGAGGATCAATGAAATTGTCTATTTTCTCCCTTTTTGCCACTCAGAGCTCATCCAGCTGGTCAACAAGGAGCTCAGTTTTTGGGCCAAAAAGGTAAAAACACATCAGTGGCTTTAGAGGGGACTTCTCAAAGTAACTCCAGAGGAAATGCATGTCAGAGCCTCTGCCCTAGGATGAACACAATGATGTGTATCTTTACCACTATCTTACATGCTGTTGAACTTGGATGCTGGGGAGGGTCAGGACCTCTGGGAGTAGCAGGGACAGTTCCTAATGGGCTGGGGTAGGGGTGACCTCTGAGCCATCTTCAGAGATGTTAGTCTAATTGGTCTTTGCATGTCTGAGCTCTCTGGGAGCTAAACAGGATTTGGGGGACCCTTTGCAGCAGTGGGACTGGTCTGATGGAGCACTGCCCTTTCCAGGAACTCTCAGCAACCCACTGAGGTGTCCCTGCTGCTCAAGAAGTGGGGTGCCAGGCTTGCTGGGAGGCATTTGTAACTCTTCCTCCTCTTCCTCCTCTTCTGGACCTGGCAGGCCAAGGCGAGGCACAACATCACTCTGCTGTGGGACAGGGAGGTCATGGATGTGCTGGCTGATGGCTACAACCTGCACTACGGTGCCCGCTCCATCAAACATGAGGTGAAGGCAAGGGGTGGCCTGGGGCAAAGTCCACAGTATCACATCCAGCCCGCTGCCCAGGGGTAGCCAGGAGGGTCGGAAAGGCAGCAAAAGAGACATGGAGCAAGTCCAGAGGATGTCATGGAGATGCCCCATGAGCTGAAGCCCCTCTGCTGTGGATACAGGCTGGGAGAGCTGGGGTTGTTCAGCTTGGAGAAGAGAAAGTTCTGGGGAGATCTGAGAGCCCTTTCCAGTGCCTAAAGGGGCTCTGAGAGAGCTGGGGAGGGACTTGGGACAAGGCATGGAGGGAAAAGACAAAGGGGAACAGCTTCAAACTGATAGAAAGTAGGTTTATATGGGGTATTGGGAAGAAATTCTTCCCTCTGACCATGGGGAAGCCCTGGCACAGGTTGCCCAGAGAAGCTGTGGCCGCCCCATCTCTGAAAGTGTCCAAGGCCAGGTTGGACAGGGCTAGGAGCAACCTGGTCTAGTGGAAGGTGTCCCTGCCCATGACAGTGGTGGGGTGAAATGGGATGAGCTTTAAAAAGTCCTTTCCAATCCAAACCACTCCATGATTCCATGATTGTGTGGGTCTCATCCTCCTCATCCCAGGGGAGATGTCCGTGGTCTTGGGAAGGAAGCAGCAGAGCCATATTCCAGAGACAGGGAATAAGTGGGATGAGGAGGAGATTCCATGATCCTACACCCACTAGGGTGGAAAGGAGCTGCCCAGCTCCATGGGAGGCTTTGCACAGGGTTTTCCTACTGGGATCTGGTCTGTCCCTCAGGTGGAGCGGCGCGTGGTGAACCAGCTGGCAGCTGCCTATGAGCAGGACCTGCTGCCACACGGCTGCACTCTCAGGATCACTGTGGAGGACTCGGATAAGCAGCTGCTGAAAACTACAGAAAGGTCTTCCCCCAGCACAGAAAAATCCAAGGTGCCAACCCTGCGGCTGGAGATCGTGGAGAAGGACAGCAAGGCCCGAAAACTGGAGATCCAGGCACCGCTGAACCCTGAAAACATCACTTTCTTCTTGTAGGGAGTGCCAGGCACTCCCAGTGGCAATAAAATACCCCAAGAGTCAGAATGAGTGGTGTCAGAGAGGGCAGAGCTGCAGTCCTGCCAGTGCTGGGCGCAGACATGGACAAGGACACAGGCACGTGCACAGGCATGGACAGAGACATGGGCAGGAGCTGCCCAGGGTGGGCTCAAAGGGCTCTGAGTGTGCAGCTGTGGGTGATGAGGTGCCCCGGTGCCATTCAGGGATGAATCAGTGGAGGATCCTGAGGTGTCACAGGGTGCTGGAGCTTTTTAAGGAACGAGGAAGCAGATTGTGCACCATGCCAGAACCGGGATGGATTTATTCCCATGGGAGGGGGGCTCGCTGGGATAGCTGGGCTGGCGAGGTAGCCACAAGGACCGAGTGTGAGTGTAAAAGCCACCAGACTCCTGCCTTGTATCATCCCCATTTCTCTTTATTTATGGCAATAAACATGCCGTATACATCTGACCCTCTGTGTCACTGGAAAGAGCGGCCGTGGGGATCACCCATCCCCATTTTGGGGGACTCCTGTGTCACCTGGAACGTCACTGGGAGCCAGCAACACTGCTGGGAGCTGGGACCATTACTGTCACATCTCTCCAGTGCAGCCATGTGACATCCTGGTGCAAACCTTTTTCTGAATCATTTTCTCCTGGCCACCTTCCAGGAAATATTTAATATCTCAGGTGTAACTGAGCTGTCCAAACACAGAGCTCCCCATAGTGGCTCCTCCAGGGACCTCCTCATGGTGGGACAGGGGACATGGTCACTAGTGGAGCTACCTCAGCCATGGATTTTGAGGAGTAGAACATGAAATAGACAGAAATCAAATCCCTTCAGGATTAATGAGTCCCAAGTCACTGTCCCTAGAGATGGGGATGAGGACAGATACGAGGTAGCAGTGAGCTGCCAGGGTCCTCATCAGGCTGTGACCCCCTGCCCCTGTGTCCCAGTGGGGGTTTGGTTTTGGTGCTGGTTCTTGTTTTCCAGGGATACAGAGGTTTGGTGGGGGCTGCTTTGAGCCACCTTCCCATCCCATCAGCCTTTTCCTGGCTTAATCCCAGAGACTGGAGCAGGATCCCATCCCCAGAGGGTTTGGGAGTGTCACCGAGTTCTGCTAGAACCTCACAAAGTCAGATTCACTCCCAGAGGTGCACATGGGTGTGCACTCAGGTGTGCACAGGAGTGCCTGTATGTGCATGGAAGCACATAGGAGTGCACAGGTGTGCCTATGTGTGCACGGGAATGTAGAGATGTGCACAGGAATGCACTATTGTGTGCATGAGTGTGCATTAACACTACATGTATGTATAGATGTGCAGGAGTCTGTGTGGGTGTATACCTCTGTGCACAGGTGTTCACTAAGGTGTGTATGAGGCTGTGCACTACAGTGTAGATGTATGTGCACAGGTGTGCATGGGAATACAGGTGTGCTGTGCCATACTGTGCTGGATCACGCTATGTCTCACTGTGCCATCATGCCATGTCATGTCATGCTGTCATACCAAGTCACATCATCCCATGTCATTCCATTCCACACTATGTCAGCCTCTGCCTTGCCACATCATGCCATGTTGCACTGTGCCAAGCTGTCCCAGCCCCCTGGAGCATAGGCCCATGGGCAGGAGCCAGGACCACAAGGGCCCTCCTCAACCCTTTGAGGTGGTTTTCTTGGTGCTGGTGCAGGTGAAGGGGCTCCCACCACAAGGAGCAGTGCCTGGACGCACAGGATTCGAAGGGAGAACCACCAGGCTGTGCCAAGGACATTGAATTCCCAGTGCCCTAACCCTGTGCTGATTCTTGTTCCAGTTAGGGCAGCAGCTGCTATCAGCATGGGGGCTCAGGGCACCAGGGAGCACCCTGGCTTCATCCGCAGGAAAAATGGGCTCCCAGCACCACTGGGTGCAGTCATGGGGCTGGTGGACCCACCAAGACACCCCAGAGTTTAACCTTGGGAACTCCACAGCATGAGTTGAAGAGGTGGGGGTGATGGGGTGCTGGGTTGGGGCTTGACCTGAGGGAACCTGGGGTGTGAATATATGGGATCCTGTGGAGGGGTCCCATCAGAGGGGGTCCCATCAGAGGAGTCCCACAGGAAGAAGTCCTCCCTTTGGAGGGGTCCCTTTGGAGCAGACCTATCAGACGGGGTCCCGTTGGAGAGGGTCCCATCACATGCCTCCCAACTCCAGAAGGATCCCATCCACCCCGTGCACACAAACAGCCCCAAGCCCATAGGCAGGCCCTTAGTGCTTAGGGGATGGAGGGATGTGGGTCCCTGCCCCCATCCCTCCCATTGTGCCCAGCACTTCCCACTGCCGATGCCACCATTCCTGGGGGCAGGGAATGTCAGCCTCCACCCCACTCCCCATTCAGCAACACCGGAGCCCGCTGGGCACCCCTGCTGCCAGCAGCCATTTCTCTTCATCCACCAAAATCTGGAGGGCTCACCCTATCTACGAGAGCCGCGGGGATGCAGAACAACTCCCTGACTTTACCCTCCAGCTATACCCTATTTCACTCTCCTCCATGTCCCCCTCCCTCTGCTCTCCCCCTTCATCTCCCTCCTCCTCCTCACCCCCGCCCCAGCTGCCCCCGGCTGTGGGTAGCACCGGCAGCTCCTTGCGCGGCAGATTGCTGCCTAATTAGTTTAGAGGGAAAACTTAATTGAATTAACTTTTCACAGCTCCAGCAGCCCGACAGTGGGGCCTCGCTCTGCGCCAGCTCTGCACCCTGATCGAATTAACTTGTTTAGCAACCTGCCCGCTCGGTCGCGCAGCCGGGGTGGGCGCGGGGGGGGCACCACCAGCACCCACCGGGGGGCCGGGCCAGGGAGCGGAGATGGAGCTGACCCAGCCGGGGGGCAGTAGGAGCGGTTCACAGGGAAGAGAGTACAGGAGTCCTATCGGCTTGAGACGTGGGGAAGGATGCAGGATGGGCGTGCGTGGGGCAGGGTGTAGGGCAGGACAGAGACAGGGCAGGAGATGGAGCAGGACACTAGACAGAGCAAGGGGCAAGACACAGGGCAAGATGCGGACAGGAGGTGCTGGGAAGGAGTCAGGAGAGGAGATGGCACAAGACATAGGGCAGGAGGTGGAGCGGGATGCGGGGTTGGATACAGGGCGGGACGTGGGGCAGCATGTGTGGCAGGATGCAGGGCAGGACAGGACAGGTTCGAGCTGATCCCGCAGGGTCCAATCAGTGTCTGTTCTCCTCCTTGCCTCCCGAGGGGCCCAAAGCCCCTCGCTGGGCACTATTAGGCTTTTAAATCCTCTTTAGTGAAAGTGTTTGTCTTGAAAATGTCCCAAATCCTCCCCAAATCCCCCCGGAGCCCCTCACCCCTGTACCCCCCTCTGGTGTCGCTGAAAGAGGCAAAGCCTTTGCCTTGGCTCCTGAGGGGGGGGAGATGGGGATGGGGTGCTTTGAAATTCATCTGGCCTAAAAATTGGGGATGGCGGTGACAAAGGCCAGAGCCCCCCCAANTGCCCTCCTGCCCGTGGGATGCTCAGCCCCAAAGGGACGGGACAAGATGGCATGGCATGGGGATAGGGCTGGGGACAGAGAAGATGCAGAAGAATGGGGACGTCGGGGGACAGTCCCGGGGGGGTCCCACCGAGTGCTGTNTGCAGCCAGGCGGGCTCCTTCCAGTACAGTCCAATGCGGGGGGGCTTCGGGCCCGCGCCCGCCTGCGCCCCCCTCGCCTCCGCCAGCTGCGCCCTGGGCGCCCTCCGCGACCACCAGCCCTCGCCCTACTCGACAGGTAACGGAGCGCGACCCCCCAACCCAGCGGGAGCCNGGGCAGGAGGCGGCGGGGACGGGCGGGCGGCAACCGGGGCCGCGCCGGGCTCGCCATGGACTACTCCTACCTCAACTCCTACGAGTCCTGCGTGGCCGCCATGGAGGCGAGCTACGAGTTCAGCCCCTGCAGCCAGGCGGGCTCCTTCCAG
>WBMV01002180.1:97201-113250 GCA_013396655.1 Campylorhamphus procurvoides | reverse complement strand
GAGATGGAGCAGGGACGGTCCTCCACCACCTCCCCGACCAACGGGATAGACCTGGAGCTGGGGGCAGCTCCCACCGTCACCCGTGGGTGATGCAGGACCATGGGGTTGCAAGGCGAGGGCAGTACCACCATGCTCAGCCAGCGTGCCCCTGGTAGGGCCTTCGATTTTGGGGGGTCTCAGTGCACTCCAGGGTGCAGGGCAGGTGCAGGGCTCCCCACAACACTGCGGGTGTTCAGAATCGTCGTACCTCCCCAGGAGAATCCCCTCCAATGGGCTGTGCCGCTGGGCTGGGGGTGAGGAAGCACTTTATGGGACGGGTCCTGGGGGCCACGGGGTGGGCAGTGCCGGGGAGTGCACTAGGAAGAAGCTCCTTGGTATGGGGAAGGGGTGATGACCTCCAAATCCTGACTGCTGACACGGATCTCCCCCCTGCAGCACTCTGGCGTGGTGGGACTGGAGGGGAGAAGACCCTGTCCTTCCCCCAGGATTTTGGGAAGGAAAAGCAGGTCTGGGGGTTCAGCGCTCGCCGGCATTGCCGCGGGTGCCTCACATGGGGACGAGGCACCAGAACTGCTGTGGGTGAGGTGGCCGCCCTGAAAGGGAGCTGGTGTGGGATGGACCCCCTGGAGCAGCTAATGGGGTAGCAGCTCGGAGTAGTCGGGGCCCCTCGGTGGTGCAGCGACCCCTCTGAACAGCCAATGGGACTCCTTGGAGGAGCCGGGACCCCCCAGAGCAGCCCGTGGGACTCCCTGGAGCAGATGGTGGGACCCATTGGAGCAGCCAGGACCCCCAGCACAACACTGTGACCTCACAAAGGGTCCCCGGTGGGGGCCTGGGGTGCTAGTGGGCCCCTTGCACCCAGCCCTTCCACACACACACTGGTGCTGCCATGCCGGTTGGCTCTGTGGCATGGTGAGAATGTTGGCAGCCCACCCATGTGTCCTTGTCCACCTCCCATCTCCCCACTCCTCCCGAGGTGAGGTCCCCACTTTCTTTCGTTTTTTTAACCATTCTGTAATTTATTGCCCATGTTTGCAAATGCCACTAATCCAAATAAAACTTAATTTATTGATGCTGCTGCTGGCTCCAAGCCCTTGCTGCATCCCCCTCCAAGGACTGCATGGCCCCCACCTCTGAGCCATCCAAAACCTGCCAGATGCTAGGTGATGCTGCAGACCCCCAGCACCTTAAGGATTATTTCGGGTGCCCCCCACCCAAAGACCCTAAGGATCTGTAGGGAGTTGAGGGAGCACCCCATGGGAAGCCCCCTGAAGTGAGGTGAGGACAGGCATGCCCCACACAGCCCCTCTGGCTTCTTGGGGCCCTTTGGGGGTGGTGATGGGGAAGGTCATGGGGGCACTGGGATAGTGACACAAGCATGCCAGGATGTTAGGCAGGTGATCTAGGGTACCCAAGGTGAGTAACAAAGGGATAAGAGACTTGGTCCCCACTTCGCTGGGACCAGTACAGCCAGTCTGGAAGGTCTCCATCGTGCTGGGACCACTATGGCCAGCCTGGAGCATCCCTGACTGTGCTCGAACCAATACAGCCAGCGCAGGGGGGGTCCCAGATTACACTGGGCCTTGGTTCCTCACTCTGGTTCCCCATCCTGCCCTCCTCTCCAGACATTCCCAGAACCCTCCTCGCCATGCTAAGAACTTCATCACGCCCACTGCATGAAACTAACAAAAATCACTCCAGGTTTACCAAAAACCACCAAACACAGGGCATGACAAGAAATGGGTTTAGTGGGGGGAAAAAGTTCACACCAAACACCCCAGTAACAAACAGACAGGGGATGTTGGCAGGCTGCTGGGGGTCCCAGCCCTTCCTTCATCTCAGCCGGAGTGAGGGGATGGGGGTGGTGTCACCCTCCACCCCCCATGCGGACAAGGATAACATGGGGGGGAGGGTCATCCTAGTGCGGAAGACACGGCTGGGACCCCCAGCCTGGGGTCTCCCCTGGAAGGGCACTTAGTGAGGTTGGGGACTGAGGACACACAGGGGGACCCGGGTGCCAGCCCCACTGCCCCCTAGGGCAGCAGAGATCCCCGGGGTGGGGACGGACCCTGCAAGTACCTAATGGGCAAACTGGAAGTGGGGGGTTCACGCCGGAGGCACTGGTGGTGTAAGGTGGGGTCTGAGTGAAGGCACTAATTTGACTCTGCTGTGGTGGGATTCCTGGAGTAGACTCCCAGTGTAGGGACAGGGACCCCGAGGTAGGGATAGGATCCTCATGGAGAGGCACCCCAGGGTAGGGAAAGGGACTCCCATGGTGGGGATGGGACCCCCAAGGATGGGGACAGGGACCCCCGGGGTGAGGATAGGGATCTCCTGGGGGGGGACAGGGACCCCAGGGGTGATGATGGGAATCTCCCAGGGTGGGGACATGGATCCCTGGGGTGGGGACAGGGGCCCTTAGGGTGGGGATAGGTGCCCTGGGCTGGGGACAAGGATGCTTGGGGTGGGGTTGGGAGCCACAGGGTGGGGATGGGACTTTCAGGGTAGGGACAGGACCTTCCGGGTAGGGATGGGGACCCTGAGCTCTGCCCAGTGTTGTCAGTGGCAGCCGGCCAAGCCCTCCCATCCCAGCACTGGCCAGGCATCGTGAAGGCACTTGCGTTGAGACATGACTGCTCAGAGCCTCCTCCTCCTCCTAGTTGTGATGGGCTGCAAGGGGAGCCAGGGCCCCCAGAGTTCCCCCCAAATATTCCTTCCCCCAGCCCTTCTTCCAATAAATAAGAAATAACTTATATGTGAGGATGCCTCATAAGGACTCCCCCATGAAATTATCTGACCAGAACCCACCACCTGCCCTGTCTTCCCCTTCCCCTTCCCCACTCCATTACCCATCACCCAAGATGGGGGGCAGGCCGTGGGGGTCGCAGTGCTCCCACTGGCTGCTGGTGATGGTGGGATGTATGGATGTGGGATGTGCGACCACAGGATGAGGGATCCTCAGCTGCAGGACACTCAGATGCATGATCTGGGATGCACAGCCATGGGATCCAGGATGCATGGTTACAGGATCTGGGATGTTCAGCTGCAGGATGCATGGCAGCAGGATGCAGAATGCACACCCATGGAATCTGGGACGTGTGGCTGCAGGATGCAGGATGCTGAGCCACGGAACACGTGACTGCAAAATCTGGGATGCATGGCTGCAGGATTTGGTTGCTGCAGGATTTTGGATGCTGGGCCACAGGAGGCAGGATGTACATCCACAGGATCTGGGATGCTGGGCTGTGGGATGTATGGGACGCAGACGTGCGGTGGCAGCTACTTGCGGAGCTGGAGACTCTCGAGGAGGACACGCTTGTGGCCGGGTTCCAGCACTCCAGCCTCCTCCAGGTCCTCCTCCGTGATGTCACTGGGGAGGGGTTGCAGACATGGGGTTCTCTGCCCCCAGGGGGTACCACAGCCTCGGGGGGAGAGGAGGGGCATTCCCATCCAAGTGGGATCCCCATTATAGGGTGCAAGAGCCCCCACTTGGGGTACTGGGTGCCCACCCAGTAGTCCCTGCTGTGGGGCTACATGGCCCTGGGGGGCAATGGGGACCCCAAGAGGCTAAAGGGACCCCTTGGGGCAGCTGGGACACCCAGTGGCAGCAGGAAACCTGAGAAGTGGTGGGGAAGCCCCCAGGGCAGCAGGGAACCTTCGGGGGCAGTGGGAACCTCTAGGGGCAGTAAGGACCTCCCCAGGGGGAAGCAAAGACCCTCAGCACTCTTTGGGGACTGGCGATGGGCAGTGGGACCACTGAGGGCAACACACCCATGGATCTTCTCAGAGCAGGGTGATCCCCTGGGGAGGACATGGACCCCCTGTGGTTGGCAAGGCTGGTGGGGGGGTGGGCAGTTTCAGGGGGCTGCTCACCTGAGGAACTCCAGGTCATCCCAGCCGTTGCGCACTAGCCCCTCCTCGTACCGCTCCAGACCGAGTGCGCGCAGCCATTCGCCCACGCCGGGCACGGCACCCATGCCACGGCCCAGCACCTGCACCCCAACACCCTCAGCACCACAGGGTCCCCCAAAGGGAGCGCCAACCTAGGGTGCAGGGGGGCCCCAGCAGCCTGACCCCCACCCACCCTACATCACCCACCTCCTCAGCCAGGTCCTCCTGGATGCTCTCCTGGATGGAGTGGGGTGGGAAGGCAAGGGGGCGGCCATATTCGGGGGGAAGACAGCGGGAGGGCAGCCCCCCCTTGGATAGCAGTGGAAGGGGGGCCATCTTCCCCTTCCCACCCCCATAGTCCACCTCACTCAGCGTCTTGGCCATCTGCAACACTGAGCAGGAGCGGTCATCCAGCAGCCCACCCAGCAGCACTCCAGCACCAGGTGGGCCCCCAGTACTGGACAGCCCCCTGGTAGTGGGCAACCCCCCCACTGCAGGCAGCCCCCCAGTAATGGGGGTCCCACCAGCACCCTCAATCCCAAATCCAGCCCCAGCAGCTGGGGGTGGCCGGGGGTGCAGCTTGGGCAGAAGAGCCTCTCCAAAGGCAGCGGGGTAGGATTTGGGATCCTCACGCCCGGTGGGCACCAGCATCTCCTTGAGGGTGCCAAAGAATGGGTCTGGGGGGAGCTCCAACTCCCTTGGTAGTGGCGGTGGGGGGAAATCTGGAGGTGGCAGGTTGAGGGTGCCAAAATCCTCTTCCTCATCGCTCTCATCACCCCGGCACACTGACGGTTGCTGACGGCACTCTGGCACTGCCAGCTGCACCTTGGCCTTGGGGGGCTTGCCAGGGTCCCCTGGTGCCAGCAGCTGGTGGGGGACCCCTTCCAGGACATAGTATGCTGGGTTGTTGAAGCTGTTCTTCAGGGGACCCCCCAAGAGCTCTGGTACCGCCTCCACCTTGGACCTGCAGGCACAGGGGTGAGTGTGGCAGCCTGTGCATACCCCCTCTCCCAGCCCTGCCCATACTCCCTCACCGGCTCGGGGTAGCCTCGTCCCTGGGGGTGCCACGGTGTGGGGCAGGAGGCCGGGGGGCTGCTGCAGTGTTGCCCTTCTCGGGCTCCTCCAGGAGCTTTGCTGGGATGGTGGGCAGGGGCTCGGCACCAGTGGGCTTCCGCCCCACGGACCTGGGCAACAGGAGGTGTTGGGTGGCCCATGGGGCTCAAACCACTGCAATGGAGCTTAGATCCCTAGGATGGAGCTCAGAGCATCCAGGAGAAGATTCAGCAGCCCAGGACCAGGTTCAGACCTCCAGGACAGCATTCGGCCCCACAAGACAGGGTTCAGTCACCCAAACATGCCAGTGACACTCTTGGAGGCACAAGAGAGCCCCAACCCTTCCCTGCATGGCACAGAACTGGCACCAGGACTGCCCCCAGTCACATCCCATGCACCATCCCAGAGGGATGCTCTGAGCAATACTTCTGCTCCGACAGCATTGGGAGATCCCTGAAGCCTCCCAGTCCCCAGAACACCCAGCTGGGTGTTACCAGTGCCCCCCTCCCCACCAAGCCCTGTCCCTCATACTTGGTATAGTCCTGGGTGGCCCTGGCACCCATCGGCACCTTCCCTTTGCCAGCTGTCGTCTCGTCCTTATCAATGCTGATCCACTCTGCCGGGAAGACAGGGGCTCAGTAGGGGAGGTCCCATCCCCACAGTCCTCCCCCAGGGAGAGAGGTCCTCACCATAGAGCCTCTCACGGGTGCCCAGACGCTCAGTGGGCACCCGGACCTTCATGGAGCCACGAATGTTGCCAGTCTCCTCGCCGCGGTGGGACAGGTAGGTGAGGAACTGCTGTGCTGTGCTGCCGATCATCGACTTCAGGGCAATGACACACTCCCCTGGGGGTGACAGCAGGGAGGGTCAGGAGTCTGCACAACATGGACCCCCTGGTGCAGGTGTGATGCTGGCGTGGACACTCACCATAGGACTCATAGCCATCGAGGGATTTGACAGTGAGCAGGAGGTGCTGGTCCTGCAGGTACTCAATCTCGGAGAGGATGGGCTTTAGCTGCAGCCAAGGCGACAGAATGCTGGCAATGAGTGGTGGTCTCCCTGCTTGCAGCTCCCCACAGCACCCACCCTGTCAGACCCCACCCCCTCACCGTCGGCAGCTGCCGGGATGACCACTGCACTTTGAGGAAGTTGATGTTGTCGCTGCTCTGGCTGTCATTCTCGAAGCTCTTTTTGAACTCTGTGATAGTGGGGAGACATGGCATCACCCCTGTCAGTCCCCACCCCAGGGCCCCGCACTGACATGCCAGCCCTCACCTTCCAGGCAGGTAGAATAGAACTCAAGGAAGAACTTGGTGCGACTGGATGTCTTCACAATGGCCTCGATGCTCTCAAACTCGATGTACGCCTGCTCTGAAGACTTGGAGAGCCCTTGAGGGAGATGCAAGGTGTTGGAATTCCCCCAGTACCTCCCCATCTCGAGGGAGAGGTGGGACCCACAGCAGGGCAGGGGACAGTGAGGTGTCTTCTTGGGCACAGGCACCTTTTTTGGAGACAAACTGGGACGTCACTCCCACCTCAAAGGAGCCAAAGACGGGTGAGTGATCACTGGTGACGATGTCATCTGTGCATCCTGCAGCCAGCAGGGATGGGGGGGATGGTCAGGATGGAGGGGGAACTGTCACTGGAATGGGGGAGAGGGGTGCTGGGAGGGTCACACAGCTCACCATAAGCATTGCAGTTGACATGAGTCTCAGGGTAGGATTTCCAGAGGATGCGGTCGCACCAAGATGGCACATTGGTACGCACCTGGCAGGGATGGAAAGTGGGTGGAGGTTCAGGTTGGGGTGTCTACCCCTACTCTGACTCCCCACTACCCCAGCACCTACCCCTGTGGGTTTCTGCTTGTGCCAGACATAGGTGTCCCGGGACCCTCGCTCGTAGCGGTAGGTGGGGGGGAAGGTGATCTCCTCCTCACCTACACAGACAGTAGTGGGTCAGGACAGTTCTGGCAGCAGGGGCTGCCCCCCCATGACCCTCCCAGAGCCCCCCCAGTCCTCACCAAAGCGCAAAAACACCTTGTGCTTCTCCTTCTCCAGGTTGAGCTGATCCACCTTCAGCAGTGGCTCCAGCTCTTTGCGACTGATGTAGTTGAGGATCTCCTGTGGGACACAGGGGCTGGCACCAAGCTTGGAGGGAGGGGTACCTGACATCCCCTCAGCCCCTATCCCCCTCCCCTGACCTGGATGTCCATGTCCAGGCGGTAATTGAGGTCCCCAAACCAGAAGAGGTGGGTGAAGCGAAGCGAGATGTCAAAGGAGCTCAGCTGCTTGTCCCCCAGTGAGAGCAGGCGCAGGATGTCCAGGTAATTCTGGTTCCTCCTAAAGTAGGGGACATGGGGACAAGGGGTTCACAGACACTGGGACAGGACCCCTCCCAGCCCATCCTGGAGTAGGGGTGCTCACCGTGCTGTCTTCTCATTGCCAGAGGTGAGGTGGCAGTTGACAAAACCAAAGGAGGTACCATTGAACATGAAGGAGATGCCCACAGCACCCTTGTTCCCTGTGGGGACACAGGGACAGAGGGTGGGATCAGGTCAGAGCAGGGGCAGTTCCCCAGCCCTGGTGGATGGTGGGCACAGTCCCCACCTGGCTAGCTGGCAGGGGCACATGCAGCCTGGCACGCGCCCAGAGCACTCCCCGTGTAACACACAGATCCCCAGAGCCTGCCTTGTGCAACACACAGGCACAGAAAGCCCTCCTTGTGAAACACACACACAACAGATCCCTCCTCATGCCACACATATGCTCTGGGACCCTTCCTTGTGCAACAAGACCCTACCATGTGCAACATACGTGTGTTAGGACCCCTCTTTGTAAAACATGCACACTGCAACCCATCACCATGTAATGCACACATACACCCCTCCCCATGCAAGGCACACATGCTGAGACCCCTCTTCATGCAACACGTACGCTCTGCGACCCCTTCTTGTTCAATACAAACCACCCCAGACTCCTCTTCAAGCAACACACATGCTCTAGGACCCCTTCTTGTGCAATGCATGCAACAGGACCGCTCTTGTAATGCAGGTACTTCAGGACCCCCCTGTGTCTCCCTATGTCCCCACGGGCCCCTACCCAGGGTGTTGGCGATCCCTGTCTTGACACTTGAGGTGCTCACGTGGCTGATGCGGTTCTCGTGCTCCGGCTTCACTAGCACCACCACCTTGATGTTCCAGAGGGACTGCATGGCCACCTGCAGGCCCCAGCATCCTCAGCCCCTGCCAGCATGCACTGGGGGCCCCCCCACACCATGGGGGCCCCTCGGGTGCACCCACAGGGGATGCTCATTGCTGCTTTACCCCAGCCTCTCCCACTCAGGGCTGTTCCCCAGGGAATTCCACCACCACCAACACCCACAGTCACCCAGCACAATGAGAGCACCCTAAAATACCCTGTGTCTACAGAACCGGAGCATCAACAGCCACCCAGCACCATGAGAGCACCCCAAAACACCTGGTGTCACACAGCCAGAGCACAGCCACCCCAGAAACACTGAGCATCACCCACCTCCACCACCCACTGGTGCCTGCACATGGCAGTCCCTGGGATCCCCTGGACCCTCTGGTTCCTACCGGACGGTACTCAACCTCCGTGAAGTCCTTGAGGACAGTGCGCAGGAAGTCCACCCACTCCTTGTCTCCCAGAGAATTCTCCTGGGTGCCGAACACGTAGATGTCATGGGGGATGGCCATCGTCACCTCATCCAGTGTCTTGCCCAACCCCTTGGAGGTGAACCATGAGGTGATGCTCTTGGGAGGGGGGACACTGCCTGCAAGGGGGACAGCATGGTTAGGGGGCACCATAGGGTTTTGCCACCCTGCCATGGGCTTCTCCCGGCCCTGCTCACCCATATTCCAGGTGCCAATGAAGATAGAGATCATGTCAGGCTCATCCTGGTGGGAATGCTTGTTCTTCATCAGCTGCAGGAGCTGGCAGAAAGCCTCACGCTTCTACAGGGTGGGGCAGTGAGAGGGTGGGCCAGAGGGACTCCCCACAACCTGCTCCAGCCCCACTGCTTCAGCTCAGCCAAACATGGCACCTCTGGGCCAAGAGGGACCACCCCAGGGACCTTCTCCAGCCATCAAGCACTGGCACCCAGTGCTCATCCCCAAGCCCTACCAATGCCCAAGGGTTAAATCCTGCCCCCACCCTGTCCCTACCAGGAACCCCCTTGTCACTCCACCCATGCATTACCCACCCGGGCACTGATGAAAACGAAGTCTTTCCGTTGTGTTTTATCCTTCTCCTTCTCAAAAACGATGCCCAGTTTGTTCTGCACCCGCTGTGACTTGATCAGCTGCCGAACTAGGGAGGAGCGGTGAGAGCTGGGGGTTGCTGGGTGCCAGCTGGGTGCTGGAGCCTCCCTAACTCATGCTTTGAGGGACGCCCAGGCTAGAGACACCCCCAGCATGAGGACACCCCATAGCTCCCAGTCCACCACTGAGTCCCACAGCAACACTGCCCAGTGCAAAGGCAGCCTCAGGGGTGCAGGGGGCCCCTGGATGCCTTCCCACTCACTCTTGTCATGGGTGAAGGTGTTCCAGTCCTCCTGGGAGTCCTTCTGCTTCTTCAGCACCACCAGCTTCCCGCCCTCCACGTCCACACTCAGTGTGTACTTCTGTGACTTCCCAATCTTGGTCAGGTCCCCCAGAGTGATATCCAGCTTCACCTGCCGGGGGACACCAGGATGAAGGAGGACACAAGGGACACCTCAGCACCTCAGGTAGCACCCAGCCCCACCCTGGGGACACCTAGAGGTCTGTGCCCTCAGTGTTACACCGCATGCTGAAATACTCCCAAAACTTTGAAATTGGAGGTCGGAGGGTAAAGGTAGGGCTCACCTCAAAGGTCTGCACTGGGATGCTCTTGGCCTTGCGGGAGAAGGGCTGGGGTGGGGCAGTGGCGGTGGCTGAGCTCATCTCCTGCAGGGCCTTCAGTGCCTGCCAGAACAGTGCATCAGCCGAGAGCCCACCACCCTCCTCCAGCTCTCCCAACCTCTCCAGCTATCCAGTCCCACCAGTGTTCCAAGCACCCCCATCCCTCCTAGCCCACCAAGATACACCAGTAAACCTCAAGCCCTACCAGTGCCCTCAGCTCCTGTCCCTGCCCCCAGTCCCACTTCTACCTCATTCCCACAAGCCGCCCCACAGCTCCCCCAGCCCAACAATCCCTGTCAGTTGCCCCACCCCCACCATCAGCCCCATCAGTGCTATCAGCCCCACAGCCCCCTCAGATCCCTCATGATACTCCCATCGGGATACACCATTGCACACCCCCAGCCTCACCTTCTTCTCAATGGAGGACAGGAAATCTTTCAGCACGGATAACTTCAGAACCAGACTCTCCAGCTCCTGCTCCCCGCTCTGCCCTGCCGTCTGAAACACCCAGCAGGTAACCCCAGCACTGGGATGGAATCCCCACACCCACCACACTCCCCCACAAAATGGCAGGACTCCCAGGTACCGTAGCATGGGGCAGGATGGTAAGTGTTTTTCCTCAGGCTTTCCCACCACCCATGGATGGTGCTATGGCGGGGTCCATGGGCACAGTCCATGGTGGGGAATTGCCACCATATCCTCCTCACCTGCTGCAGGATCTTGGAAATCATGGGGGAGCTCTGCTGGTCAAACACCTTGGAGAGGATCTCCAGCCCTGCCAGCACCTTGTCCACCTCACTGCAGGGGCAAGAGGAGCCAGCTCAGCAGGTGACCCAGACGTGTCTCCATCCGTCCATCTGTTCCAGTGCCCAGCACCCACCTGTGCAGCCGTTTGCAGGAGGTGACAAGGGTCTTGTTGAGGTGGGGGAGGCTGTTAGCCCCACCCTTCACTGCCTCCAGGTCCAGGGTGTAGCTGCCCTTCAGGTACTCGTGGGAGATGCTGCTGAGCCCATTGGTGCTGCAGGGAGCGCACCCAGGGGGTGAGAGCCAGCAGGGATGGGCATGGCACAGACAAGGGACCGGCAGGAGACAGGCAGACCCTCACCTCTCCGCCGTCCCCTCTGGCATGGCTGGTCCCAGACCAGTGGGGCTGAGCCCCACTGAAGTACTGGAGAAGCTGGTGGAGCCGGAGCGTGGTGGCAGTGGCGGCTTCTCATCCTCTCCATCTGCAATTGGGAGATGAGGGAGTCAACCATCACCACCCCAGGGGTCCCAGAACCCCATCCACCCCCCCGTGTCACCATGCCATACCTGAGTAGTCCCTGTCCTCCACAGTCTCTTTCTCTTTCTCCCTCTCAACGGGGAAGAGCAGGGTGCAGACCAGCCCCTGGTTGGGCTGCAGGTACAGGGCAATTAGCTCGCTCAGCGTCTTGAAGCGCCGCACCTGCACCCCTTGCGATGTCTGCAGGGACACCGGGACACCGGAGCCATCAGCACCTACAGTCAGCATCACCGGACCCTCCCAGGTGGGGATAGCACCAGGTAGGGAACCCCCAGACAGAGATGCCACTATGTATGGACACTCATGGAGGGATGTTCCCAAGCCGGGATCTCCCACAACAGGGATACCACCATGCAGGGACCCCCAGGGACTGATGTCCCTCTGCAGGGATATCCCCAAGGAGGGACATCCCCATGCAGAGACCCCCATGTAGTGATACCAACATGCAGGTATGACCCTATGCAGGTACCTCCATGCAGGGATCCCACCATGCAGAGAAGCCACCACCCCATGCAGAGCTATCCCCAAGAAAGGAAATCCCCATGCAAAGACTCCCATGCAAGGATCCTCCCATGCAGAGATGTCACCATACAGGGACCTGCATGCAGAATGGGGGGCTGACCCCACAGTCCGCGGTGGGGGGCCAGGCCCGGAGCACGTGGCACAGTGCTGTGGTGCCACCACAGGGGACTGGCAGGTGGGCAGGCAGCAGCAATCCTTCAGCCTCCTCCCTCCTGGGGAGCGGCTTTTCCTGCCTGCCCAGACAGCACAAAGGGGATTCTGTTGCTCTAAAAATACCCAATTCTGGCAGCCAGCCAAGACAGGCACAGCCAAGCCATTTGGCACAGCCGGACACGCACATGGCAACAGGCCAGGGCTGGGCCCGGCACAGCAGCCCAGCACAGCCAAAGAGACTGGCACAATCATGGCATGAGGTCAAGACCGAGCCCCACCAAGCTGGAGACCCCTCACTGCCCATGAGCTAGAGGGTGTCCCATGCCCCCTCTGCCCACCTGCACGGCCAGGAAATCCTCCTCGTCGGGCAGGATGCGGTAGGTGTGAACGTGCTTCTGGAACCTATGGCAGTGGGGAGGGGGCCATCAGGCAAGGGGTTCTAGGCTGTTGGGGGCACCCCCCACCCACCTGCATGGCCCAGTACTTATCCAGCACCCACAGTAAGGAGCTCCAGTATCACTGTTACCTATGACATCCAACAAGCTGGCAGGGAAACCCATGGGAACATTCTTGCAGGATGGGTGCTGGGGGTCCCAGAGTGACTCCTCTGATTCCTCTGACCCCACAATCAACACCACTACACTAGTTCTGCCGCCCCAGACCCACTGCCTGTCTGTATGCTGGAGCCTGTGTCCCCAGCCTGCACTGCAGGCAGGAGCTGGCAGGAGCAGGCAGGAGCCGGCTGCCAGGACACCAGGAAACAATTTATTTTCCAATGGAAGCTGACAGGAACCAGGGACACGATCCCGGGGCAGGGGGTGACAGGAGGCGTTAAGAGACAGGGTGACAACATCAGTAGGTGTAAGGAGCAGGACTGGGACCCCAGGGGTGTCCATTCCCCATCCTGGGGACTCCAGGAGTCAGGGACCCCCAGCACAGTCTGACCCCCCCCACCCAAGTGCTGTCAGCAGGGATGGTGGCAGGTGGCTCCTGGGCTGGCCTCTGGCCATGAAGCTCACCACAAGCACCGAGGAGGCTGTCACCATGCCAGGGCCACTGGTCCATTCAGCTGCCATGTCCCCTGCCCCAGTAGCACCTCAACATGGGCCTGGAGGACTGAGACAAGGCAGCATACATTTCTCCTGAACTGTGTCATGTCCATGGATAGGGTGCTGTGTCCCCTGGTGCCACTCCACAGCACCAGGTTCCCAAAGCACTGGATCCCCTAGTGTCACCCCACTCCTTGCAGTGCCAACATTTCTCCCCCCTCCCCTGCGGGTACAACCAACCCCAGCACTCCTGGGGTGCCCCTGGGTGTCCCAATGCCCAATCAGGGGTCATGGCGAAACCCACAAGTGGGAGGGTGATGCTGAATGGCAATCCACAATGGGGGGGGATGTATGGAAAACCCTGCAGGATGGGTGAGGAGGTCTCTTTTGAAACCCCTTGCTGAGGGATCTCAGGGTCCCCAGATCAAAGGAGTCAACATGGCAGAACCCCAGCTGGTTGGATTGGGGGGGGGCACAATGAAATACCCCCTCAACACGGGGAACATAAAGGATGGGAAGTCCTAATGCACAGTTGGGGTCTCCATAGCAAGAACAGCAACAGGGATGTGATTGGTGCGTGCAAGAGGAAACCCAGCACAGTACCAATACATGACATCCCAAATCAGAAGGGCAAGGGGCAGCACCCTAGGAGGAACCTCAGCTGTGGGGGAACACAAGTGGTTCTCTATGGGGAACCAGAAGTGGGGCTAGAGGAACATCCAGCATAGGAGTGGACTGCACAGCCCTCTGGCTGCCCAGACCCGCACCCTGGCGGCTGCTATTTTGATGAGCAATGCTGCGCGGGGTGGGGGGGGAGCAGGGAGCGCCGAGCTTGGGCACAAAGAGCCTTTATGTGGGAACACCGAGGCTCCCAGTCGGCTCTGACACACAGCCAGCACCCTGCCACAGTCTGCTGGCACAGCAGGCACCCCCGTGCTGGCAGGGCTGTGGTGCGCAGGGGGGTATCCACCACCCTCCTCCACCAAGAGCAGGGTGCAGGCACCTTGGTGAGAGGGACACCATGCACTCACTGGCACCACCCTGGCACTGGTGCCCCCACAAACTGGCAGTGAGCCAGGATGGGGGCTCCAACCTCCCACCCTCCTGTAGGACCCCTTGCCAGGACCTTCCCCACTCACACTGCTCACCAACCAGAGACATGGGCACTCCTTGGGCTGCCACCATGGTGTGCCTGCACTTTGGGCTCCAGTGATACCCCAGTGAGATGCCCCAGCATGCCACGGCGAGGCCACAGTACAACAACCCTGGTGTGCCACAGTGAGACACCCCAGTGTGTCATGATAAGGACACAGCGAGATGTCCTAGTGCACCATGTCAATCCCAGAGAGGCCATGGAGCACTGACAGGAGGGTTAAAGGAAGCCAACGCCACTGGGATCCCGCTGCAGTTTCCTTTCCTCCTCCTGCCCCCGCAGCTATTTTTAGGGCCCCGGCAGTGGCAGGGGCCAATGACTCCACAACTCTGGCCACCCACTTGCTGGCAATGGCAGTTCTTGGTGGGACTGCAGCACCAGGGACTCCCGATCATCCTTGTTGGGGTGCACCCACGATGGCATCCTCATGATGGCCTTTGTTTGCCATGCTGCGTGGCCCCAACCTATGGCACAGACATGTGGCACCCACAGCCTACTCACCACACAGTGTGAAACACCAGTGACAGACACCCCTTCTGCAGGCATCTGCACCATGACACCAGCTGCAGCCCTGTCACCCACCCTGGTGCCCCAACATGCCCCCCGCTCCTGTGACACTGGCAGGAACTAAAATCACATGTTCTCCAAGTCCTGTGCCCTGGTGCTGCTCGACAGCTCCATGGCAGGGAGCCGGTGCCCACAGCCATGCTGTGCCCCCATGTCTGGTAAACTGCATTTGCCACCGTCCATGGGGAAGGATGGTGGTGCCACCACACAGGCTGTGTGCCTGGCATCTGCACAGGGCACCGGCACACAGCAGCCCCAGGCCAGGGCAGGTCGGCTCACGTTGCACTCCTGGTTCTCCAACGGACTCTCAGGGCACGGAAAAGCTTTGAGTTGGGGTGCTGTCACTACCACCCCACAACCACATCAAGGTCCAGGTGCTGGCACATGTAGCAGGTCTTGAGCAGAGCCAGTGGCATGTTCTGGGAGCGCCCCGGGGGCACCCTGGCACACAGTGAGGTGCCAGCAAGGCCTCAGGCATGGAGGGGAGCTGGGGTGCATCACTGGGCAGAGGGGAGCAGCATTCCACGACCCCCAGGACTGCCAGCACTCACCCATGGCCTGGCACCAGCCAAGAGCCACAGCAGTCCCATGGCATGATGCAAGGGCACATAGCTGGACCCTCCCCAAGACTGAGGACCCCCCAAACATGAGGGGAGGGGCTGGGGGTCCCCAGTCCCAAAGGGGGCAGTTCAGAGACCCCGAGAGTGTGGGATGAAGGCCAGGCCTCCCATCTCCCAGACCCTCATCGTGGCAAGCCCCCCTGGAGCAAGTCCAGCGTCCCCTTAGTGCCCAGGGACCCCAAGTCCCTCCAGTGTCCCCCAGTCTGCTGGTGTGTGGTCCCCTGGGACCGGAGTGGGTGCCACTCCCCTGATGCCCTGTCCCCCAGAAGTGCCAGTGTCTGCCTGCACCCCTCAGGTTTTCTTGTGTCTGCGTTGCCCCAGCACCCACTGCACAGTGCTGTCACCAGTACCCCACCAGTGCTCCCTGAATCCACTTCAGTGACGCCCATCATGGTGCCCCAGTGTTCCCCTTGGTCCCTCGCTAGTGCTCCCCCAAACCTTCCCCGCGGCTCGCCCAGGACCCACCCCACCCACCGCCCCTTGGCGCCCGCCCTGATGCCCTCAGTGCTCTTCTCCGGTCCTCCTGCGATGCCCCGCCGGTACTCCCATGAATACCCTTCTCGTGGCCCCGGATCTCCCCCGGTGCCCCTGTCCCGTGCCTGTCCCGTGCGCCCCCCGGGGCCGGCCCAGTGCTCCCGCGGTACCGCACCGGTGTTCCCCCAAGCTCCCGGCTGCCGCTCCCCCGGGATTCCTCCCGGGGCCTCCCCCCGTCACCCTAATCGTGCCTCCGCAGCTCCCCCGGCCCCGCGCCAGTCCCTCCCGGGGCCCCCGCGCAGTCACCCCCAGTGACCGCCCCCGGATCTCCCCCCGTGCCCTCCCCCGATTCTTCGTGGGTGTTCTCTCGACGCCCCCCGTGCCC
>WBMV01002180.1:81002-92685 GCA_013396655.1 Campylorhamphus procurvoides | reverse complement strand
GGGGGGGGATGTGGGGTCGCGGGGCACCGGGTGTGAGGAGGCGAGTGGGGGTCCGGGGATGTGGGGAGTTCCCCGTCCCCCCCCGAGCCCGCTGCAGTGCCCCGGGCGGGGACTCGCGGGGTCTTGGCGCACGGGAGTAGTTAACAGGCTGATGCTGAAACGGGGCTCCTGCAGCAGCCCCTGATATTTAGCGAATCTTTGCCCGAGGGAGGTGAGGGGCGATTTCTGATCCCGATAACTGACGAATGCCCGCACCATAAGCGCGGTTCAGTGCTGCGGCGGCCCTGAGTATGGGGTGGAAAGACATCTGTTTGATTAAAGTTTTTTAAAAGGTAATCTCTCGATGATTATTCTAATTAAATAAAATAGCTTCAATCAATTAAAACCCCAGCACAAGGGAGAAGTTCCGAGTCCCTGTGGGTGGGAGGTGCTACGTATTTTAATTAAGCTTTAATTATGTGCTGCGGTTGTGTTAGTCTGGCTGATCAGATACCTCAAACTTGGTTCTTTTTTTGATGAAAAAATAGATAAACTTAGTGTTTATGCTTTTCATGCCACACATGGGGACAACCCCCAACCCCCTCAGGCATAGAGTGTCATTGCCAGGGAGTGCAGGCAGCTGCCTGCAGCCGCTGTTCCTTGCCTGGGGGCAGATAGGGGGATCCCAGAGGGCAGGAGGACTCCTCGGGCAGCTGCTGGCTGGGAATAGCTGTGGTCAGGAAGCTGCACAAGCCAACAGCCAAGCGGGAAGAGCCAGCTTGGCAGCAGGGAGGTGTGCAGGTGATCACAGAGCTGTTGTGGTGCTCACCTGACTCTCTCCCCTCCCAGCTCCAGAGCATCGCCGAGAAGGACAACAACTTGGTGCCCATAGGGAAGCCAGCATCTGAGGTGGGTGTGTGGGCAGGGAACGGGGGGGGGGCTGAGGGGCTGGCAGGGCCCTGGAGATGTCCTATCTGCAGCATTATGACGAGGAGGAGGAGGAGGATGATGAAGATGATGAAGACAGCGAAGAGGACTCTGAAGATGATGAGGACATGCAGGATATGGATGAGATGAATGATTATAACGAGTCTCCTGATGACGGGGAGATCAATGAGGTAAATAGCAGGGCTGGAGGCCCCACTGAGACCCCAAAGTAGGGGATATGCAGTGTGTGGGAGCCTGAGCATGAACCTCAGGCGGTGTCTCCTCTCCTTCACAACCCTCTTGCTGGATCCCTTCTCTGGTGGGGGATCTCAAACCTCTCCCTTTCCCAGGTGGACATGGAGGGGGCAGAGCAGGATCAGGACCAGTGGATGATCTGATTTTGCCATGTCCACACCAAACCGGAGGCTGGGGGAGAGCCCTTGCCCCCCACAGCTCTGAGGGCCAGGTCAGTGAAGCTCCTCCTGTCATGGGTGCTGTATGGGGCCAGAGGCCTCAGAGTGAAGCGCCCCTGTGGGAGCAGAGGGGTGGCTGCTGCTCGGCACATTGGGGCTGACATGTCTTTTCTAATAAACTCAGTTTTCAAGAAAACAACCCCAGATCTGGTGTCTGAGGCCACCAGGGCAGCTGGGGGAGCCATGGGGATGCCACACAGGCAAGTGCAGGGCTGCCTTCCACCATGCTTTCGCAGGGTCTCTGCAAACCACCCTGCACGGCCACGA
This sequence comes from Campylorhamphus procurvoides, assembly GCA_013396655.1. NCBI lineage: Eukaryota > Metazoa > Chordata > Aves > Passeriformes > Dendrocolaptidae > Campylorhamphus > Campylorhamphus procurvoides. The sequence continues at coordinate 91,039 of WBMV01002180.1, read as the reverse complement.
GGGGAAGCAGTGTGGGCAGGAATTGCACAGGGAGCAAGCCCCCTTTGTCACCCAGTGCTCCCCATCACAGACCACAACAGCCACTGCTTTTCCTCCAGAGCCTTGTTGAGGCTGCACACGGGAAGGCGGGGCCCCGGCACTCCTGTGGTTACCGTGGGTGCCGCGATGCAGGAGCTCACTGCCTGGTCAGTGGGTCCCAGTGTAGTGGAGCTCTGCGATGCCATCGGGAATGGCGTGGAAGTACTCCAGGCTGGCGCGGTGCACCTTGCAGCGGTATTTGCCGCAGGTCTTGGCATACTGCAGGAAGTGGGGTGCCCCAGGGAAGAGAACGTTGTCAGCCAGGATGGTGGCCCCCTCAGCCAATAGCTGGTGGCTCTCCAGCAGCTGCAGGTCCCGCAGGTAGCAGCGCTTCCAGTGATCCATGAAGACCAAGTCAGCCTTCATGAAGCCGTGCTTCTCCCGCAGTTGGGGGATCACCTCCTCTGAGGGGCCCACGATCAGCTCCACCTGTGCCACAGCACCCTCAGCGTCTGGGATGGTGTGTCAGGGTGCCCACCCACCACACTGCCTCACAGAGTGGTGAGGGGTCTATGTGGGAAAGGACCTTTCTCTTCCCACATATGCTTCCCAGCAGGTACCATGGTCCCTGCCATGGCAGGGAAGGATCTCTGCCCCTCTCCTCCCCGCTGTCAGGCGCAGAGCCTTTCCCCGGTCCCTGTGCGCTCACCATCTGCTCGTCGAAGCCGGCCAAGCGGATGACCTTCTCAGCCACAGCAGCATGCTGGGGGTTCCCCTCCACAGTGTAGAGGCGGGCACCTGGAGGCAGCCCCTGTGCCAGTAGCACGGTGCCGTAGCCACAGTAGGTGCCCAGCTCCAGCACACACAGTGGTGCCCGCTCCAGCAGCAGCCGCTCCACAATCCGCCCTGACATGGCATGTGCCTCTCAGCACCCATGCACCCATACCCAGAATGCTGCAGCCATGCCAGTGGTGCCAGGAACGCACCAACAGTGTCATGGCCGTGTCAGTGGTGTTTTGACCGTGGCAATGGTGCCATGGCCATACTACTGGTCTCATGGCTATGCCCAGTGTGGTGTGCATGAGGAAGGGTGGCAGCTTACCTTTGGCAGGCCCCACACAGCTGAGGTGTTCACAGTGATAGCACCACTGATCAAAGGTCTGGAGGATGTGGTGGGGGTCCCCAGGGATGGCATGGGCCAGCAGGTACTGGAAGGCACGCTGCTCCCGTGGGATGCCTGTGAGCCGGTCTCTCAGCCAGGCCACTACCACAGCCCGGTACAACAGCACCAGGTAGTGCCGGTATCGGATCAGCAGAGTGACAAGGAAGGGGAGGAAGGCCAGTGCAATTGCTGGGGACACCATCACCAGGGAACAACACTGTGGAAAGAGCCCCCCCATGGGGGATACTGGGGTGGAGGTCCTCCCAGGGTGCCAGCCCCACAGCTCCCACTCGTGCCATGAGTTGACTGTGCTCTACACCCTGGCTGTGTCTCCCTGGGATCCAGTGCTGCTGAGCCTGCAGGGCTGGGGCACCCTGAGATGCTGTGGGGGTCCCTGTGCCATGGCTGAGGTGTGCTGGAGACCCATCTGCTGGGGTCTGAATATTAGAGTCTGCAGGGCTGGTGTCCTAGATGGGATTGGCCTGCTCTAAGGGGTACTGTCCAGCACAAACCCTCATACCCTGCTTCAGTCCAACTTTTCTGCCCTCACCCCCTATATCCTGCAATCCAAAACTTGCACCCCACACCCTGCTCCTCTCACCCTGAGCTTTTGGGGGTCCTCAGACAAAGCAAGAAGACAGGGCCATGGGGGTGGCACCTACCTGTTCCCACACTCCAGACAGGCAGAGGCAGGCAGTTCTGTGTGGGGCCTTGCTGCTACTCAATTATTGATGATGTCACCTTAGCTGCAGCCACCACTGGCTCCGGTTACCAGCTCAGTGAAGTTGGGACCAGAGCCAGGCTGGGGCTGCGGAGTGATCCTGAGCTGCAGGAGCTGGCCTGAGCCTGGAATGCTGATACAGTAACACCTGGGGTCCTGACTCTGGCATGCTGATACTGGGGACTGTGGTCCTGATACTGGAGCTGGAGTCCTGTCACTGTGGGTGGAGTCTTGACAGTGGCGCTAGAGCCTGATACTGAAGCTAGGGGACCCCCAACACCTGGGTTGATATCCTGACACTGGATTTTGGGTTCCTTGAGGCTGAGATTCTGTTGCAGGGGCTCAGGTGCCAATGCTGAGGCTGGGGGAGCACACAGCAGGGATGGAGGCTGGACTGAGAGGTGTTTATACATTTAGCAAACAAACACATTACTGTTCACTGGCTACAAGTTACTTAGTTCTCTCATTAGTTAGTATTCTACCTTCTGTTGGTTATATGATTCCCTTGTTTCATAGGTTTATTAGTCTGCATGCTCAATCTTTCCTTTGAGTCAGTGGGTTTCTTGGGTCAGTGGTTGTGAGTCAATGATCCCAATCTCCCAGTGCCGGTATTACCTGTTAACCAATTGGGGCTGATTCCAGTACAGCTGCTGACTTGACTTAGTTTCTTCCTTGGGAGTTCTGCAAATGTGAAAGTCTGCATTCCCTGTGTCCACTGTCAGTAGCACATCCTTCTGCCCAGGCTTTGGGAACCTCCCTGGGGCCAGGACCTGTGAAGTGTGTCAAGCCCTAAACCATAACAAAGCAAGTCTACTAACAAGTAATTTATCTTTCAAACACCTGGACGTCAGGGACACTGGAGAACACTAGTGGCACTGGGAACACTAGAGATACTGGAGATCCATGGAGCACTGAGAACATGGAGGTACTGGGAACACGAAGCTCTGGGACACTGGGAACATGGGGGCACTGGGAGCACTGGGATACTAGGACCACAGGCATAGGGAACACGGGAACATGAGGGCACTGGGAACACTAGGAACCTGGGAGCACTGCGGCATGGGAAACATGANGCCGGGCCGGGCCGGGCCTGGCGCGCTCGCCATGGGCTGCTGCTACAGCAGCGAGGCCGAGGCCTCCGATCAGGTGGGGACGTGGGCCCGCGGTGGGGGGCGGAGCCGGGAGGGAGCCTCGGCCTGACTCACGGCTCCCCCGGGGCTGTCTGGACGGAGGGACCGGCGGCGTGTCCCCCTGCCGGGGCCCGGCCCTTCTCCTATCCCGGAGCAGCCTCTGAAGGCCCTCCTGCTCACGCCGCCTCCGTGTCATTCGTGCCTCGCGTGTCCCGCGGCGCCCCGAGCGCGCTGGTGCTTCGGGGGTCGTGCCAGACCATCTCCCGCCCGCAACCCCCTGCTGTGGCAGTCCAAGGCCTGGAGCGGCGCCGGCGGGAGCAGTGCCAGCTTTCCCTGCCTGGGACGACGTGACCGCCCCTGTCGCCGGTGCAGACTGGGGCTGTCACCTGTCCCGCGAAACTCAATCCGCCGGTGCGGTTTGGGCTCTGCTCGGGCCTTGCCGGGGGGCTCGGCTGTGACAGCCCGTCCCAGGGAGCCCAGCCGCGCTGGGCTGCGGGGGCCGTGAGAAACGAGAGCGGCCTGGGCTGGGGTACCACCGCAGCATTTCCCGGCAGGAATAAGGGGAGAGGGAGCTGCTGTCCTGTGAGGAGCTGGAGATGTGACTAAGTGGACGTGTGGAGGAGTGGTTGCACTCCCAGCTCTCCCTAGGTCACAGCCTGAGCATTCTCTCAGGCCAAGGCAGACACTGAGGTGCTAAAATATGCCTAGAGAAAGGCAGCAGAAGGGGAAGGGTCTCNACACGGGAACATGAGGGCACTGGGAACACTAGGAACCTGGGAGCACTGCGGCATGGGAAACATGAGGACACTGGGAGCACTGGGAACACTGGGACAACAGGCATAGGGAACACGGGAACATGAGGGCACTGGGAACACTAGGAACCTGGGAGCACTGCGGCATGGGAAACATGAGGACACTGGGAGCACTGGGAACACTGGGACAACAGGCATAGGGAACACGGGAACATGAGGGCACTGGGAACACTAGGAACCTGGGAGCACTGCGGCATGGGAAACATGAGGACACTGGGAGCACTGGGAACACTGGGACAACAGGCATAGGGAACACGGGAACATGAGGGCACTGAGAACACTAGGAACCTGGGGGCAGTAGGATCAGTGGAAGCACTACGCATGGGAAACATGAGGACACTAGGAGCACTGGGAACACTGTGACCAGTGGGGACACTGGAACACCAGGACCAGTGAGAGGGGCCCCCGGGCACGCGCACGTGACCGCGGGCGCAGGGCCGCGTGACGCAGTTCACGCGCAAGCGCATCCCCCTCCACGTGNACCCCCTGCTGTGGCAGTCCAAGGCCTGGAGCGGCGCCGGCGGGAGCAGTGCCAGCTTTCCCTGCCTGGGACGACGTGACCGCCCCTGTCGCCGGTGCAGACTGGGGCTGTCACCTGTCCCGCGAAACTCAATCCGCCGGTGCGGTTTGGGCTCTGCTCGGGCCTTGCCGGGGGGCTCGGCTGTGACAGCCCGTCCCAGGGAGCCCAGCCGCGCTGGGCTGCGGGGGCCGTGAGAAACGAGAGCGGCCTGGGCTGGGGTACCACCGCAGCATTTCCCGGCAGGAATAAGGGGAGAGGGAGCTGCTGTCCTGTGAGGAGCTGGAGATGTGACTAAGTGGACGTGTGGAGGAGTGGTTGCACTCCCAGCTCTCCCTAGGTCACAGCCTGAGCATTCTCTCAGGCCAAGGCAGACACTGAGGTGCTAAAATATGCCTAGAGAAAGGCAGCAGAAGGGGAAGGGTCTCGAGCACAGGTCTGATGAGGAGCAGCTGAGTGGCTTATCCTGGATAAAAGGAGGCTCAAGGGAGACCTTGCTCTCTACAACTTCCTGGCAGAAGTGGGGAGCGCTATGGTGGTTGGGCTCTGCTCCCAGATAACAAGGAGCAGGACAAGAGGAAATGGCCTCAAGTTGTACCAGGGGAGATTTAGGTTAATTATTAGGGAAAATTTCCCTGAAGGTGTTGTCCAGCCCTGGCACTGGCTGCGTAGGATGGTGGTGGAATCCCCAACCCAGGAGGGTTTTAACAGATGTGTAAATGTGGCACTTGTGACATGAGTTAGTGGTGGTCCTTGCAGTGCTGGGGAATGGTTGGATTCAGTGGTCTCAGAGGGCATTTCCAATTTTAATGATTCTATTATCCTGGTCTCCTGGGTGTTTGTGTTCACTGTTTCTGCTGGGCTCTTCTCCCAGCCTCTGCAGCACTGCTCAGCCAAGCCAGAGGATTAAGGCCTGACACACAGTTCTGCATCCCCTGGACTGAGTGGGGGCATGTGCCCTGTAACTCTGGGAACCCCCCACCCCATGCTGTCCCTGGGCTGTGGTAGGTGGGGTTCAGCTGCCTGCACGAGTCCCCAGCTATTCTGGTGTGGATACCAAAGGCTGGTGGGGTCTCTGATGTGTGGTCAAGGGTGAAGGCCACTGTAGGTCCTTGTTAGGTGCAAGGTTTCGGACAGGTCAGTGCTGGCAGTGGGCTCCTGCCTGCAGGATTGGCCACTACAGATGTACCGCACACACTGTGTGGTTTCAGCCACACTTGGTCCCTTCGTGGCCAGGGGGGTTTCAGTTGGAAGGTAGCAAAGGAATTGGGGAAGAGGATCATGACTTACCTCAGCAGAGCCGAGGCTGTGCCAGGTTACAGTGTGGTGCACAGGAAGCCCCCCTGGCACGTGGAGGGTGAGATTCACTTCATCCCTTGGGGTGAATGATGCTGATGTGGGGGAGCCAGGGCTGATTCTTGTCATGCCGTTCTCTCAGGAAGAAGAGACAAAGCGGCTGCTGGAGCCAGCAGCCAGCCCTCCCAGCAAGATACTGAATGGAGCAGAGCAGAGCTACCACAACCTTCCATCGGCACGCACTGATGAGCAGGCCATGTTGTCCTCCATCCTCGCCAAAACGGCTATGTAAGCATCAGGCTACAACTGCCTCGGTGCCACTGCACAGTGGGCAGCACACCCTGGGGACCCGCAGTGACCCTGGGATGCAGCACACAGCTGAGGAGCTGCCTGGCTGCAGGTCCCAGTGACGAGCCATAAGTGCTGAGGGGAAGAAGGGAGCTGTGGCAGAGCCTGCCACGTCCCTCTGCCCACAGACAACCCCCTGCCTTGACTTTGAGCCCCACGGGGACGTGGACACAAGACCTCAGATGTGAGGTGCCCCTTGGCTGCTGGACTGGGATTAGGGGCAGACATTGGGGAGCCCCCTGCTCCAAACTGGGATGAGCAGGTGACTCCATGGGGATGCAGAAGGTTGCTGGGAGGGCACCAGCACTGTGTCCTCTTCGAGGGAAGCTTCCCCTCATGGACAGGGGCAATGTGAAGAGGGGGCTGTGCCCAGCCTGAATGGGGGGCTTTGGGATGTTCATGCTCCCCTGCCTGGCACATTCATGTCCAGCTGGCAGCATTCATGGGGTGAGTTTGGCCTTGAGATGTTTTGAGGTGCCAGAGGGTGCTGAATTTTGGCTGCCCTTGTCAGAGGATGCTCTGAGATGGGGAGGTAACTCGGAGGGAATAATGAGCCTGCAGTGGGACCCACTCTTGTGTCTCTGCAGCAACATCATTGACGTGTCGGCAGCAGATTCCCAGGGCATGGAGCAGCATGAGTACATGGACAGAGCAAGGCAGTACAGGTGGGATCTGCCCTTGTCCCTCAGGGTGCCCACAGTCCTTCACAGCCATGTCCCTGGGCAGGGCCCCAGGGGTTTTGCCTGGGGGGAGTGAACTCAACAAGCAATGGGGCTGCCCTGTCCTGGAGAACAGGGTGCAGCCCCATGCTTTAACTCTGCCCTCCCAGCACTTGAGGGAGGCCCATGGCAGTGCTGGCAGCAGAACCCAGAACAAGGGTGTCCTGTGTTCACCCAGCCCTTGGAACACATCACCCCAGCAGTGAGCTGGATGTGACTGCTCTTGCTTGAAAGGTGTACTTTCAGTAGCTTCTAGCTCCTGCTGTGTTGTAGAGCTGGAAGCTCCCTCATCATCCTACCATGGGGAATGAAGAGGACTGGATGCTGGGAGTGCAGCAGCACTGCTCTCTCTCCCTCCCCCTTCTGGGTGGTGGGTGCTGGGTGCCCAGTGGTGTCACTCCCATCTTCTGGGTCTCCCTGTGTCTTGACGCTGCTTTCCCCTCACAGCACACGCCTGGCCATGCTCAGCAACAACCTGATGCACTGGAAGAAGCTCCCACTGCTGCCGTCTCTGACTAACCAACCGCACCAAGTGCTTGCCAGCGACCCTGTCCCCTTTGCAGACCTGCAGCAGGTAAGCCAGGCTGGAGTGAGCCCTGAGACCCTGAAATGCTCCCATCCTGGAGGAGCAGCATTGCACTCCCCACTTGCCCAGAGCCTGGGTAGGACTTGTTAGTACTGCCTTGATAGCTGATTCGTTATGACTTGTTAGTGTGTTGGTGCAGGTCAGGTTTAAGGCCTTGTTAGAGCTGGGAGCGAAGTCCAGGACAAGTTTAGGGACTTGTTAGGGCTGGGGGCTAACTTCCTGCAACAGTTTCTTCCAGGTAACTGGGAGTTGCAGGAGCCGCCAGTGACACGGCCATGTCCTCGTGTTTGCAGGTGTCCCGGATAGCTGCCTATGCCTTCAGTGCGCTCTCACAGATCCGCGTTGATGCCAAAGAAGAACTGGTTGTACAGTTTGGCATCCCCTGAGCCTGCCTCCAGCACTGCTGCTTCACTGCTTTGGGTTGTTTTGGGTTTTTTTTTCCCCATTTTTTTTCTGTTTATTTCCCTTTCCTCCCCATGGTGCTGCCACAGAACTTGGACAGATAGCCTGTTTCCTACCAAATGCCAAGGCACCCATCACCGGCACATCGAGCCCACCTGCATTGCTGGAGACTTTCTCCTCCTTATGGGTGGGTGTGTGTGGGAAGGGGGTTGTGTCACCTGGACGCTGCTTTGCACAGGGATGAGCACAAAGGGAAAAACTGGCACAAGGAGACCCTGGTGTAGGTGTCAGCACCGTGTACCGTGTCACCAGGACAGGTGGGCTGGAGCCAGGCGGATATGATGCTCTGCGTGGGGCCTGGTTGCTCTGACACCCTCCCTGCTCATTTTTACATGTTTAGACCTTTATTTTGTGTTCTTTTTTTTTAATTATTATTTTTGGCCACAGTAGATAAAACCGTGTTCATTCAGTGCCTGTCTCTACTGTTCTCTGCTGGCTGCAGAATGGATATGGTGGGAGAGCCCAGGGGCAGCTGTGCTGTGGTGGGGACACACACTGTCCCTTCTGACCTCTTCTGTCATGTCTCCTGGGGCCAAGAGGATGCCCCTGGGCAAGGGATGTGTGATGACCCAACCTTAAGGGGAAAGAAGCCCCCAAGATTTGTACGTGCTCATGGTCAAAAAGAAGGACAAATGTGAGAGGGTCTGCAAACAATCAGAAAGTTTTATTAGTAAGTGACACATTGGGCATGGAAACTGGGGGGTTGCCTTTTTATGGACAGGCTTCCCGAGCCTAAAGATGGATTTGTCACTTTCTACACACATTACTTCTCCTCCACAGTGTTCTTTTAGGCCTTTCTGGAAATAGGTTGGAGGGCTTTGGCGGTCTTTGGTAGTCCTATTCCACCCACCATAGTCCATGCCCACTTCTTGCTCTCATTCCTGCGCTTGTGCTGAACTGTGTTGTACTTGTCTCCAGGAACTACAACAAGGATGTTTGTTGCAGGAGTGTGCTGACCTGCCTCCACCTGGCCCCCTTCTCCAGCCACATCTTGTTCTTTTTCATGGTCTGGTAATATCAATAGTCCTTGGTTATTGCAAAAAATTCTTGTCTTGTTATTACCAACAGTCCATTGTTGCCTCCACAGCCATCCAGTTACCAGTGTTTGTGACATAGATATTAGCCCCTTCTTTTCTGGGAATCAAGAGCTCAATGGGTCTCACTTTAGACCCGTGTTCACAGGGTTGTTACTGAGTGGGCTTTAGTCACAGTAATTTTCCATCCTGGCCACAATTTGAGTTGGTGACCTTCTTTGAAGGTTCAATAACAAAAATACTATTCCACTTGGGTTGTTATTCCAGCAAGAAGAGTAAGTTTCCAAGGCTATCTGTTAAAAAACATGCCCATTAGACACCTGTTAGATCCTGGGAACAGGCTATTTCTGATAAACTGAAGAGAGGCTTAGGCTAAGTGCAGTTCATTAAGACTGAGGCCTAAAAAGCATTTCTCAGATCACAGTGTGGCCTGGGCAGTGGAGAGAAGGCACCACCACTATCCACCCATTGCCTAATGTCAACTTTTTTAGGCTTTTGCAAGATGTAGAGCTGTAGGCCCAGGGACAAGCCCAGGGCCCTCCCAAGCAAGGTAAGGTCCCGCTAGTGGGTCAGGGCACGTTTGGAGGCTGGTGAGAAACCCTGCCCAGCTGGCACTGTGGGGCAGAATGGGGTGCCTGCATGTGACACACCCCCAGAGTCCCCCATGTGTCCCCTGACCCACTGTGGGCTTCCCTGTACTCCTTGCTGTGCCTGTGGCCTCACGCAATCTCCTCCATGGGCACCCCAGGGTCCCTCCTGTGTCTCCACCTCTGAGTGGGGGCCTGAGACCCAGACCTCCATGTATCACTGTGGCCCCAGTTGTGTCACTAAACCCTCATGGGAGCTTCCTCCCTATGACCCCACGTGTCCCACTTGGCCGCAGGACGCCCTATAACCCGCTCACTTCCCGGAGTCCATGCCCCCACGCGTGTCCCTGTGACCCCCAGAGCCCCATTCCCACAGTCCCACGCGTGTCTCCGTTCCCCCCGGCAGCCCTCCCCGGTTCGCGGTCCGCCCGCCCACGTGACGCGCCCCATCGCGGCGGCGGCCAATGGGGAGCGGCGGGGGCGAGGCTGCCGTTCGAACAGGGGCGGCCCCGGACCCCATCCCGGCCCGGACCCCGACCCGGACCCCCACCGCGACCCGGACCCCCACCCCGGCCCGGACCCCCACCCCGCCGGCCCCGGCTCCGGACACTGCCCCGGCGGCGGTGGCCCCGAACGCGGACGCGG
>WBMV01002180.1:34557-80900 GCA_013396655.1 Campylorhamphus procurvoides | reverse complement strand
TTTTCCTCGGCAGGGTTTGGGGGCCGCAGGGGAGGCTGTGCCCGCAGGCGTTCCCCGTCGGCCCGGGGTCTCGCGCCTCGCCCGCCTCTGGCACAGCCTGCATGTCCGGCCGAGCTCAGCGCCGTCCCCCTCCCTAAGGACAGAGGGACCCAGACGGAGCGTGGGGCCCAGGGCTTGTGTCCCTTCGTTTCCTGGCTCTTGGGAAAGCCGGAGCCTTCCCCAGCGGCATTCGGCGGCCGCGTCCCTCGCGGGTTCCTCTGCTGCCCCGAGCGCCGCTTTGAAAGAGCCTTCTCCTTGTGCCCTTCCCGTGCGGCGCTTGGGGCAGCTCCATCCTGCGGCCCCGCTCTTCCTCAGGGAGCCCGGGCGCTGCGGGGATGGCTCCCGAGGATCAGCAACGGTGGGTGAGCGTTCCTTCCTCGCTCGGCCCCTGCCAGTTCCAGCTGGGACCCGCGGGGTCCGGTTCCGGTTGAACCCGTGGCCGGGAGTGCGTGCGTATCGGGGGGCAATTTTTCAGGGGCCAGCTGGGATGTGACTCCAGCCAGGCTAGCGGTACACGTAGCACCGGCCCCATTCCCTGCCGAGCCCCCGGCTTTCTGTGAACTGCTCTGGGGCCGAGAGCGGGTTTGTGCCGACCCCTCCGGCTCTCTGTCCCCCAGGGCCCGGGCGGGGGGACAGCAGTGAGTACGTTCATGGCCGGGCTCGGACGGTTCCCGCTCCCCATGGCCGCTGCCGGGCGCCGGAGCTTTCTGTGCTGTGCGCCTTTAACGAGTGCGGCCCCGGCGCGGTGACGTGGGGTGGCCCGGGGCCAGGAAGGGGAACCGCCGCCTGCCAGCCCCGCCGAGGAGAAGCCCAACAACTTTTCTTTTGTGCGTGGCCGCTGGCTCCCTGGTCCTCCCCGGCTGCCAGCGCTCATGGCGGATTAACCCCAGCGCGCCGACGGCGGCCGCGCGCTCCCGGTAAGGCCCCAACAAAGACTTTATCCCTCTTCCTTGTTTGTTTTCCACGGGGCTGGCGAGGAGGAGGAGAGGGAGGGAGGCGGGGGAGGCGAAGCTCAGCTTGCCGTTTCCCAGCTCCGCCGCCCCTCCGCAGCGTGCGGCTGCCGACTCGGCCCCCCGAGCCTGCGGGGTGCGGGTCCCGGGCTCGGGGGGGCGCTTGGGCTCGCCAACATCCGGGCGCGCTGCTCTCCCCGCGCCGCCGCCCGCGTCGGCTCTGGGCCCGGCCCCGCGCGGGGGCCGCTGTGGGTCACTCACCCCGCCAGGGCGAGCTGCTGGGGGCTTGCTGCAGCCGGACCCCCGGCCTTGGGGTAGCCGCGGGGCCTTGGGCGCGTCCCCCGGGCAGGCCGGCACGTCCGGAGCTCCGGAGCGCGGGCTTGCGTAACGCCGTGTTGTGACCGGAGCGGGCGAGGGGCAAAGCGGGAAAAGACAATGCCGCCGCGGCCCGTCCCCGCCGCCCCAGGCAGCCCTCCTCCTCGGGGCCGCGGCTGGAAGGCGCTCACGCCCCAGCGCTCCCCAGCCGCTTCCCGCCGGCCGTCACGATTGGCACGTCCTCACCGAGGGCCATGGCGTTGCCTCTGATGCCCAGGCTGGCCCGTGCCACCCGTGACGAGCCAGGCTGACCGGGGCAGGAGCGGGCAGCTCTGCCTGTCCAGATCTCACGCCGGGCACCGGTGTGTCTGCAGACTGGCTCCAGTAAAACCCAGCTGGGTTCTGGCAGAACGCGGCCCTCTCAGGCTGGAGGCTAAATCCAGGCCTGCACGTGTGCTTTGTAGGCTGCCTTCGGGTGGATTTTTGGGGAGACGTCCTGGCTGTGTGCCCGGATGGAGAGAACGTATGTGCCGAGGGGCCCAGCCATGAGGCAAAGACCTGCTTCTTAGCCAAATTGGAGAGAGGGCTGACGGCCATGGGAGCTCTGTGGCCCTCAAAGCCACCATGGGCCCCCATGGTGTGCTGGGCACTCCAGGGAGTGGCAGCAGATCCAGGCCCATCACAGTGGGGGTGTCCAGATGCAATAAAGGGTGAAGAGTCCCCTCTGCATCTGGGTGGCTTTTTGGCTCCCAACAGTTCCCTTCCCAGGAAGATTATGAGGGTGGCACTGGGGATAGGTAGTGTGGAGACAAAGGTCACTGAAGGGAACCTGGCAGCAATCTCATATCCTGGGGACGGTGTGGCAGGTTGTCCCTGCTTCTACCCAGTGCAGCAATGCCTGGAATGTTCCCCATGCCCTCAGCAGGTTGTTTTCTTTTCACCAGCAGCAGTGAGAAGGGGAGCTGGCAGTGCTCCAATGACTTGGCCACTGCTTTGCTGGGCTTATCTGGGGCCAGGTGACCTTTGCCAACAGCTTCCAGCACCAGTGGCGGTGTCCCAGCTGGGGGCAGAGGGCAGCCTGCTGGCCTCCAAAGATTCCAGCACCTGGAGTAGTGGCAGCTGGGGCAAGAGAGTCTCCGTTCCCGGGCTGCTGGCAGTTGGGTGGCCATGCAGCTGGGAGGAAACCAGAGCAGGTGTGAGCAGTGGCACAGTGGAAGCTCAGTGCCTTCCTGGTCGACAGGGCCAGATTTTGGGGCTTTGGCCACACTATCATTCTCTAAAAACTGCTGCTTGTGTTTTCTGGAGGGAAGTGAATTTTCCTGTGATGCCAGTCGTGCCAGCAGAGATGCTGGTACTCAGCTGTGACTAGCAGTGGGAAGGATACTGTCCCTGGGTGGGCAGCAAGTGCCGACAAGGTGCCAGCCCCTGTGCCAGGAGCTCACTAGGACTTTAAATTTCTTTTAAAAGAAATGTTAGCCGTGTGTGGGGGCAGAAGGGAGGGAAGGAGGCATGGCTGGAAGATGAGGAGCCTGAGAAGGGGTTTTCTGTTGACCGCTTGTGAGGATCCTGACCTGTAGGACTGGACCTGGCTGCTGCTTGGCAGTACTGCTCCCCTCTTGTCCCTGTGGGAAAGTAGGAGGATCCTGCCTGCTCCCCCACAGCTGGCCAGGCTCAGTTGCAGATCCTCCCTTGATGGCCACGAATGCCTGGTGCTGGGTGCAAGTCATATACTAATGTAATTATTATGCTTTACTTTTCTTCCCTTCCTTCCCTTGTCTGTGCTGGTGTATTTAGGTCTGGGCAGTGACCTGGCAGTGTGGCCAAAATGTCTCTTCACGGCGCAAGAGCTGCAGCTCTCCTTGCTTGGGTAAGCCTCCCTGTCCTCTGCCGTAGCTTGCTCTGTAGGTGGGACGTGCTGCACTGGCGGCTCCTCTGGGGCACGATGGTGGGGCTGGGTACAGGAGAGATTGTGGCTGGAGCAACCCAGTCCCTGCGATTCCAGGACAGGTGGGTGTTTGCATGAGAAGCCTTGCTCTCCCTTCCTGCTGAGTAACCAGAAATGCCAGAATGGCTTGGTCTGCCCATGGAAACTGCCTGGGAACTGGAGCAGAGCCTGGAGCAGGCAGCAGCTGGATTGCAGAGGGGTTGTTGGATCTGCCTCGCAAAGCAGGGCTGTGTCCTAGCAGAGAATCACTAAATGGTTTGGGTTGGGAAGGACCTTAAAGACCATCTCCTTCCAACTGCCTGCTTATGGGCAGGGACGCCTTTCACTAGAACAGGTTGCTCCAAGCCCTGCCCACCTGCCCTTGAACACTTCCAGGGTTGAGGCAGCCACAGTGTCTCTGGGCAACCTGTGCCAGGGCCTCACCACTCTTACAGGGAAGAATTTCTTCCCAATATCCCATCTAACCATGCCCTCTGTCAGTGGGAAGCCATTCCCCCCTGTACTGTCACTCGAGGCCCTTGTCCAAAGTCATCCCTCTCCAGCTCTCTTGAAGCCCCTTTAAGCACTGGAAGGGGCTCTAAGGTCTCCCTGAAGCCTTCTCTAGGTGAACACCACCAGCTCTCTCAGCCTATCTCCATAGCAGAGGTGCTCCAGCAGTGTGATAAATGAGACCCATGCTAGCCTGCCCAGCTGTGGAGCCATGGGGATCACATTCAGCTGTTCCCTGGGCAGGGCAGGAGTGATTGAAAGGGCTGGATTTGCTCTCACACCCAGACCTGTCTGGCTGTCCCCTGCGAGGATTGGGGAGTGGCAATTGGCACAGCATGGTGTGGTGTTAGCTTTTGCCTTCTGACTGTCTCACCCCGTTCCTAGGTGAACAGCACAAAGGTTTGTCCTGATCCCCTCAATGATCTGTCCCAGCTCCAGGACTGTAGTGTCTTCATCAGGATTATCCAGAAAATGTGAGTACAGGAAGCTGTACCAAATCACCCAGATGATGCTGGGCTGCCTCCCAGAGCCATGACCTCAGCCTCCAGGAGTTGAGAGGGTCTCTCCTTGGGCAGGGTTGGGGGTGGGGTTCCTGGGGTATTTATTCCTCCTCTGGTGTATCTGGTGCTGGGATCTGTCTCCTCTCTGCCACTGCACAGCTGGGGTCTGCCTGCAGAGCCCTGGGCAGAGCTGTTAGGCCCTGTAGAGCTGCCCAGGGAGGATTTGGGTCAGTTTCTGTCATTTGAGACTTGTGACATCTGGCACTGACATCTGGGCTCACTCCTGGCGTTGAAGAAAAGAGCTGAGTGATGCTGCCAGTGGTGCAGGGAGATTGTTCATTTCCATTGGTGCCTCTTGGGTAAATGAACAGCTCAGCAAGTTTTCCTGGGTGGCAGCCTTGGGATCCTGAGGAGTTCTTGTATCTGGAAAGCAGCATAAAGAATGACAGTTCCTGCGCCACAAAGTGCTCCTGCTCTCTGCAGATGTCAGGCTGCTGCCGAGTATGATGCAGGCAGGATGGAACCTGTTTGCTCTGTCCTGGGACCTGAGGTGGGCAGAAGGGGTGGGGGGAATGCCTCCCTCAGGAATTGCGTTCGGTGCCTGGGAGCCTACAGGCTACAATGGGCATCAGAGGTGGGACCAAGCCCAGTGGTTAAGGAGCTGGCGAAGCAAATTGAGCGGTCCTGAGGCTTCCATGCATTGCTTTCAAACTGTTCCGGTGGGAGACTCTTCAGGAGCCTGTCTGCTATACTTACCTCCTGCATGGGTAACGAGAGCCTCCTTGTAGCAGGGATCTGCCTGTGGTGGGTGGAGAGGAAGGAGCTGCCTCCACTGCGGATATATTTAGTCAGACCTAGTTAATCTTCTGGGTCTGTGCTAGAACTCGGATTAGCCAGAATCACCAGTGGCGCGTGCTCGCTAAACAGGCCTGGCCATAGCTTGATAAGTGGAGTGGCAGCAGGGCAGCCACCACAGCAGCTGGCTGAGCTGGGAAGCTCCCGGCGGCACCAGGGGTTGGGCTGGGAAATCTATGAAAAGGAGCAAATCTTCATGGCAGCTGCTTCCCTGGGCCAGGTCCTGGTTCTTGGCACCCTGGGAGTAAGTGACAGTACCAAACAGTGCTGGTCAAGCATAGTTAGTGTGAGTTTTGGGCACCATGTTTCTGAACTGGAATTTGATTCGATGATCCTTGTGGATCCCTTCCAATATTTGATGAGCTGGCAGCTGCTGAGGAAGAGCGTAGTCTCAAATAAGAGCAAGAGGAAGCTTCAGCCTCCCCAAAATTCAGCCAGCAAAACCTCGGGCTCCATGCGTGACCCTCGGCCCCTGTGGTGCCTCCCAGCTGGCGAGGCTGCCACCAGCTCCCTGTGCTGCGCTGGATGCCGCGGCTGGCAGGCAGACGAGGAAGCGATGTGGGGCGGGCCTGGCTTCCCAGCTCCGGCTGCTCACCCAGCACAGCCATGTTTGTCGCGGCTCCCGAGCGCGTCGCGGCAGCCCAGGCAGGGGGGTGGAGGGCAGAGTGGCGCTGCAGCGCCCCAGGGCCAGACCTGTGCTCAGCAAACCTTGTTGCACAAAACTTATCCTTGGTTTAATCCCTTGGGAAAGAGTTAACGCAACCCCTACACTTTCCAGCCACCAGAGCAAGGAGGAGGAATCTATACTGGAGCAGCCACTGCCAGAGAGGATCTCCTTCATCCGTGGCTTCCTGCAGAGTAAGAGCCTCCACTGGCAATGGGGAAAGCGACTGCCTCTGCTTGGTGCCTCTGACCCCTACAGGGGTCTGGTCTGCTGTCTGCAACTTCCCCCTCCCCAAAGTGACCCCCTGCCAATGCTTCAGCAGCTTTGCAAAGTGCCAGCGGCTTTCCCGCAGCAACCTGTGGGAAGGAAAGCTTCCTGATGGGAAACTTCCAGATGGAAATCCTTAGCAGAGCCTGGGTTCAGTTCCAAGGAGGTCCTGGATGTGAAAGGCAGGGTGCCAGTGGCTGCTCTGGGGATGCTGCTTTGGGGCAGTTTTCCTACCTGTGTATCTGGTCTCCAGCTGTTCAAATCCCACTGGAAAACCTTTGCCCGAGGAGGAATCCTCGGAGGGAAAATTGGAAGTGTCTTACACTTTTACTCAGCCTTTACTGGAGGACATAACTCACCTTGTATCCCACTCTCCAGAGGTGGGACTCTGTGCTGATGGAGAGATGCCAAGGTGGGGAGAGTGGGATTTAAGGTGGAGTTCCAGGGAGGGCAGTAATAGCCGGTCAGAGTTAATGGTTGAGGCTGAGCACTGCGATCTCAGTTCCTGAGCCCAGCCCACCCCAGGCCCCTTTTTCCTGGGAATGCATCACAGTGCCCGTTTCCGCCCATGCATGTCACCTCGGGGGATGGCCATGTGCCACAGGCAGACAGTGTGTCCAGTGGCTCCTGCGTGACTGAGAATCCTGCTTGACTGGGAATCCTGCTTCATGTTGCAGAGCACTGCAGGCACAAATTGGCTGCAGAGAACCTGGTCTCTGCACAGAAACTCCTGGATGGAGAGGAGCTGGCTCTGGCCAAGGTAACTGCATGGTACACTTTAGTGCTAACTAACACCACTGTGATGATGACTGGCCTGGGGCCAGTGACAGTTTACCTGCCTTGCTCAGGTGGCTGTGCTGCTCCTATATCACACCTCCATGAGCTGCAAGAGCCCTGGGGACTGGAATGAGTTTGACTACAAGACCCAGGTAATCTGTTTGGAGTTCCCTCCCTTGGGATGCAGCAGGAAGCAGTGGTGCCTTTCAAAGAGTGCTCTGATACCTGCCCTCCTGTTCTGGGTCCCCTTGAAAGACACTGTGAAGTGGGTGCTGCAGTGCTCACCAGTGTTTTTGGGCTATCAAAGACTTGTGGCAGCAAGTGTGGACACCAGCATGTGTAGGCAGGGAGGCTGCCTGCTGCCCCAAGCCTGCTGTGGTTGCTGCCTGTGAGGTGCAGCAGAGCTACTGACCCTGGGGCTCCTCTGGTACAGGTTGAGCTGGCATCAATCCTCAAATTTGTGCTTGATAATGAAGAAAGCCTGAATGAGAACCTGGAGCCATTTCTGCTGAGGAAAGGTGAGTGCTGGGCCCTGGCTGCCTGTGCTGTGGCACAGGCCAAGTCTTGTGCAGGCAGGGTGGGCATTGTGTGTTTTAGTTCTTGCTGGCATCTGTCACACTGCGCTCTTACGAATAACAGGTGTGTGCTGTGGTGATGCCAAAGTGGGAGCTTGGAGTGGGACAGAACCAGGCTGTAACTTTGCAGATATTGCAGTGCTAGCATCTTCCTCTACAGTTCCCTCACTGGTAGCACCCAGCTGTCAGGGATAACCCTTTTCTATAGCATAAAAACATTGGGATTTTGGCCCCGTTTGTGCTGCTGTAGCTGCTCAGCCATAAAGGGAGCAGCACCATCCAGATCCCGTCACATACAAAGTGGTCCCCTGTGAGCTCTTCTTTAAGAGTAGGGCTGCCTTAGACCTGCTAGGCTCTTCACGCTCTGCAGTACACCACTGTTTCCCTGAACAAGCAAAGCAGGTGGCATGCCCACAACCTCCTGGGAGAAAAGGGCTGGAACAGGACTGTGAAGCAGATGGGATGGGGATGTAGGGAAGGTTTATGGCTTCCTCAGCTGGGCTGCTCCATCGCTGCTGGAATTTTTGGTTCCTGTGCCCCTGGGATTTCAGCTGCTTGGCTCCTCAGGTATTGAAGATGACAACCTGCTTCTCCCTTTTTATTTCCAGCACTGCCATCATCATCTGGCACATCCAGCAGCCGCTTTGAGGAGCATTCCCCGCCGCTCTCCCTCCCGCACAAGCGAGAGGTGCGTTTCCTGGAGCTGCAGAAGATTGCCTCCTTCCCCAGTACCAACAAGTATGTCCTCCACCTCTTGGCTGCCAGAGGGAGCGAGGAGCGGGGGTGGGGAATGGATAGGGCAGTTTCTGATACCCAAAGGTGTAGTCAGGCTGCACACTGACTCCATAGAATACCCCATTCTGCCGTGGTGGTGTCCTGCTGCACATTGCTGAGGCAGGCAGGCATGCTGGCTGGCTGGCTGGATTGTGGGGGTGAGCTTGGGTTCTAATTGTCTCCTTTTAGAATCACAGAACCATTAAGGTTGGAAAAGCTCTCTGAAAGAATTGAGTCCAACTGTTCCCCCAGTACTGCCAAGGCCACCCCAAAACCATGCCCCAAGTGCTGCATCCGCATGCCTTTTAAATCCTTCCAGGGATGAGAACTCCACCACTGCCCTGGGCAGCTGTGCCAGGGCTGGACAATCCTTTCTGTGAAGACATTTTCCCAAATATCAAGCCTAAACCTCCCCTGGCACAGTCTGAGGCTGTTTTCTTTTGTCCTGTCACTTGTTAACTGGAAGAAGAAACCAACCTCTGCCTGCCTACATCCTCCTGTCAGGGAGTTGTAGACAGTGAGAAGGTCCCCTTGAGCCTCCTTTTCTCCAGGCTGAGCTCCCCCCCAGCCACTCCTCATCAACCTTGTGCTCCTAACCCTTCCCCAGCTCCACTGCCCTTCTCTGGATACCCTCCAGCACCTCAATATCTTTTTTGTCATGAGGGGCCCAAAACTGAAGCCAGGATTCAAGGTGCCTCACCAGTGCCGAGCACAGGAGGATAGTCCCTGCTCTAACCCTGCTGTGTCATGCTGTGGGTGACAGAAGCCAGGATGTCCTTGGCCCTATTGGCCACCTGGGCATGCTGGCAGTGGTTTTTGTCTGGCACTTAGAGGTTGGCATTAGTGTGGTCAAGAGAAAGAGCATGGCCTTTTTGCTCAGGTGATGTGAAATCAAAGTTATTGCTGTGAACCTGCCCCTGAGGTGGAACCAGAGCAGGTATGGTTGCACAGGGAGGGCCTGTGCCCTGCACTGGCTTTGGATGACCGAACTCTGTGGTGTGCCTCTTTGCAGCATGCTGCCCAGCCCTCCGTCGTCGCCCATGGGGGACATCATGCAGACCCCCCAGTTTCAGCTGCGACGGCTGAAGAAGCAGCTGGCTTTTGAGAGAGAGAACCGGGATGGGCTGGAGGTGGAACTGGCGGAGAATCGCAAGCTCATCATTGAGAAGGGTCAGTTGCTGGTGGGATGTCCTGTGGTGCGGGGAGGGGTCTGCAGGACTGAGACCTCCCCTCATTTCTCTGTCTGTTTTGACCCCACCACAACTCTGCTAATGCACAGTCCATCCTTCCAGGCCCCAAGTGAGATTCCAGGTTCCTTCTTCCCTCTTGTATACCTTTATATGTCCTGGGCAACAAAAGCCACGACTGAAGCAGTACTTGTACTGAGCAGCAGCACTTGCAGCCTGGCTCTTCTGTCTCCTGCTGCAAAGGATTTCTGTACTGAAATGCTGTTGGGGGAGCTTCAGGTGGCATAAAATGTTTATAACAGGCCCTTTCTCCCCCTACTTCCTCAGAGGCTCAAATCACCATGATGCAGCAGCGGATTGATCGCTTGGCTAAGCTCAATGAGAAGCAAGCTGCAGAGCAGCTGGAGCCCAAAGAAATGGAGGAGCTGAGGGAGAAGAATGAGAGGTAATCCTCCAGGAATGTCTACTCCATCCTGCTAGGCTGGACTTTGTCACTCCCATGTCCCCAGATTCCATGTTGTCTGTCTCTTCCCTAGCAGTGCATGAAACGGGAGAAGGCAAACCTTGTTCCTCTGCAGCTGTGGCCTGGGGAGAAGACTGCAGGCGCAGAATCAAAAAAGGATTTGGGTTGGAAGGGACATTTAAGCTCATTCAGTTGCATGCCCCTGCCACGGGCAGAGACATCTTTCACTAGACCAGGTTGCTCCAAGCCTCATCCAACCTGTCCTTGAACACTTCTAGGGATGGCACAGCCACAGCTTCTCTGGACAACCTGTGCCAGCGCCCAGGGGGCAGAATCCCCTTCTCGTCCTGCTATCCACACAACTAGGAATCAGCCCAGAACATGGTTGTGCCAGCTGTCATGCTGGATCTCTCACCCGCAGGGCAGTTATGGCCTGCAGCCCATTTTTGTCACAGCAGGCAGGGAGCCAGTCGCAAACCATGCAGCCTGTTCTAACAGCCCACTCTTAACCAAACCCTGCATGGGAACAGCTGTCCCTGTTGTGGGAAAAGGCTGTGCTGCCCATGTGGGTCTTGTCTGCCCTGGTATAACCTCTGGATCACCGAAAGCTTTCAGGGTGATCCTGGAACTCCTGACCCCAGCCCCTTCCTCAGCCCTCCAGTTTGATCCTATGAACTGAGCTTTCACACACTTGAATTCACCTGCCACATTGCATCCTGGTTTTTGCTATGTCCCTGTGCAATGCTGTGTTTACTTGGGAAGGCTGCCCAACCTGTGCTGGAAGTGCCATGTCTTTTTGTCCTTTACTCACTTATTTTATTTTGGAGAGGAGGTGGCTGGAGTACTACAGCTGCCTCTGCCCTCAATATGGATTGGCTGGGCTTCTGCAAAGCACAAACATAGCTTATCTCTACTGTGCTTTGCCATGTGTTGGGACTCAGTTTTAGAACTGGGTTGATTGGTAGAGACACAGCAGGGCACAGAGATTCTTTGGAACATTTAATTTCCTTGGCAATATCTAGCAGCACTGATCCTTGCTGATGCCCTTGCCTGCCTCGTGTACGCAGTACTCCCCCTACTTTAACCACTTCCTTTCCCACAGCCTGGTGGGGCGCCTGCATGAGGCCTTCAGGCAGTGCCAGGACCTGAAGACTGAAAAGGCCCAGATGGACCGAAAAATCAACCAGCTTTCTGAGGAGAATGGTGATCTTTCCTTCAAGGTATGGGGCATTCTGTCTTCTCCGTGTCCCCATAGCCCAGTTAGTTGTGGTGGGACCCAGGGGGGAGGATGTGTTGGCAGTACCAGACGCTGGTATGTTCATGGTTCTGCTACTGGCTTATGTAACCTTTGACCCAGTGACCAAGCCTGCTTTTGACTTTAATCCTGATTCGAAGGAGAAGTCTGGTGGGGGAGTGGGGACTGGGAGGAGGTTCCTGCATGTGGTGAGCATCTGGGACCCGAGGTGCTCATGCACCTCTGAGGAGCCCGGAGTGGGCAGAGTGCTGGGCAGCAAGGGTACACTCTGACGCTCCTTCTGACCGTGAAGATTTTTGCTTGGCAGCTGCGGGAGATTGCCAGCCACATGGTCCAGCTGCAGGAGGCCCTGAATGAGCTCTCAGAGGAGCACAACTCTGCCCTGACACAGTCACAGGAAAAGCAGGGACAGCTGGAGAATGAGCTGCATGCTGCCCTGCAGGACAAGGTGAGGGGGCCCCGGGAGTGGTTGGTGCCCCCCTGCAGTGCCACCTTGCCCACTCCAGCCAAGGTACATGTGCCAACTGCAGGCAGGGTGGAGTGGCCAGGAACCTCTTGTCCATCCATGCTAGCACATGGGGAGAGACTATATAACTGCCAGCTCCTGTGGAAAGCTTCTCTCTGTTTCTGGGAAGGGTTCCTGCTGGTGGGAGAGGCTGCTCTCCTTGTAGTGGGGAGAGACGAAACTGCAGGAAAGGCATGGTGTCGGTAACAGCTGGGTGACCATCCCTCTCCTTGCCTGGCTCTCCTGCCTTGCATTGTGCTCAGTCCCATGTCTCTGTCCCCAGAAATCCTCGGAAGAGAAAATCGAGATTCTCCAAGGAAAGATCTCTCTGCTGGAAGACCAACTGGCCAAGCTGGAGGAGTGCAGTGCCCAGGAGAAGGGGGAAGTCATGGGGGATGTTCTGAAGGTACATTGGGGCTCTTCACAGCAAGGGCTTGAATTGTGAGCTCCTCCAGCTGGAGAGAGCAGCGGATGCTGGGAATGCATGGCAAAGCCATGTGGGGCAGAGCTGGCTGCTCTCTGCTGCTGGATGGGGATTGTGGGGCTGAGTGCTCCAGGGAGACCCTTTTGGGCTGAATTTGTGAATGCTGCTCCAAGGGACTTGCTGGCTCCCCCAGCCTCCCATAGCATGGCTTTGTTGTGAAGGGAGCAGCTCCTGCATGGTGAAGAAAGGGAGCATAGTGGCACAAGGCAAAGGGGAAAACAAGGGTGCTGGGGTGCACTGGGGGTGCTGAGAGAGAAAGCAGGCACTGGGCAGCTCCCACTGGGGTGCAGCATGTGGGTCTCTCGCGAGCATGTTGGCTTCAGCTACAGTAACAGCTAGGGGGGATGCATGTTTTGTTCTCCCTATCTTCTCTCTGCCAGCTGGAGGAACTGAAGCAGGAATTGTCCAGCCTCGCTGCCAAAGGAGCAGAGCTCCAGGCCACCGTCCTGCGGCTGGAGGAGGAGAAGCAGCTGCAGGAGGCAGCTCTGCAGTCTGAACGTGGCCGCTTTGAGGAGGAGAAGCAGCAGCTGGGCAGCCTTGTCACCAGCCTCCAGAGCTCCCTCTCTGAGAGCCACCAGGCCCAAGAAAGGCTGAAGCAGGACCTGCAAGCACGGGATGCTGAGGGGCAGGCTGCACAGCTGGCTGCTCTCAGTGTCCAGCATAAGCAGACCCTGCAGGACAGAGATTCTGCCCTGCAGCAGCTCCAGCAGCTGCGGGAGGCCAATGCATCTCTGAGCAGCCAGCTGCAGGCCCTGGGTGCCAGCCAGGCCGCCTTGGCTGAGGAGAAGGCTGCACTGAGCCGCAAGGTTGGTGAGCTGGAAGCCCAGGTCCTGGAGCTGGGTGCCCAGCAGCAGCAGGGAGTGGCAGCAGAGGTGCTGAAAGCCCAGCTGCGGGAGCTGGAGGGCAGGCTAAAGGAGAGCCAGCAGAGGCTGGCTGAGAGGGAGAAGCTGGCCCGGGAAAACAGCCGTCTGCAGGAGCAGCTGCTCTTTCTTGAGGAATCCCTGAGGAACACTGAGGGCATCCTGGAGGATGAGAAGAGGCGGGCAGCTGACTGCTTGGAGGGCAGTCTGGCCAGGATTGCCGAGCTAGAGGCGGAGAGGCAGCAGCTGGTGCAGAGCCGGGAGCAGGCTCTGCAGGAGCAGGGTGAGGAGCTGGCTGCCCACCAGGTGCTGGAGGAGAGCCGGGAGAAGGTGATGGGAGTCTCTCCTGCTGCCCGAGGGGAGGACAGAGAGCGCGTGCGGCTGGAGGAGGAGATCCGGGTGCTGAGCCAGAAGCATGGCCAGGTCTGCCAGCAGCTGCAGGCTGAGCAGGAGAAGGTGACCGCACTAGAGGCCCAGGCAGAGCGCCTGGCTGCAGAGCAACAGGAGCGGCTGGCTGCCCTCCAGGCTGACCTGTCCAGCACCCAGGCATGGGTGAAGGAGAAGGAGAGTGAGGAGCAGAAGCTGAGGGCTGAGGTCTCCTCCCTGCAGGAGAAGATGGCCATGGCAGAGCAAACTGCAGCCCAGCATGTGGCCGCACTGGAGGCAGATGCCCGTAGAGCCGCCGAGACACTGGAGGGTGTCTCCCAGCAGCTCTCCCAGGAGAAGCTCAAATCCAAGGAGCTGGAAGGCACCATGGAGCGTCTGCAGAATGCAGAGAAGGAGCTGGTGTCCCTCCACTCTGCCTTGCAGGAGAAAGAAAGCTGGAAGGAGCAAGTGTCTCAGTGTGTTCAGGAGATGGAGAGAAAGAACAGCCTGATCGGCAGCCTGGAGCATGAGGTCTCCATCCTCCATCGGCAAGTGACGGAGAAGGAGGGGGAGAGCAAGGAGCTGAAACGCCTGATCCTGGCTGAGTCAGAGAAGAGCAAGAAGCTGGAAGAGAGGCTGCGGGTACTGCAGACAGAGATGGCCACTGCTGCCTCTCGTGCAGCTGAGAGGTGCTCACTGATGAAGGTGGAGGTGCAGCATTGTCAGGAGGAGATGGAGAAGCAGCGGATGACCATTGAGGCCCTGAAGAGGGACCGCCATTGCCAGAGTGAGCGGGAGGATGAACTGCGGCAGGAGGCAAAGGCCTGCCAGGACAAGTGCCAGCAGAAGGAGGAGCTCTTGGCTGCCCTGCAGCAGGAGCTCGACAGTGCCCAGGCACTTGCTGGGGAGTTGCCGGCACTGAAGCACCTTTGCCAGCAGCTCCAGGCTGAGCGTGCCTCCCTGGAAAGCCAGCACCGCCAGGACCTGGAGCAGAGGATGAAAGGCATAGCCACACTGCAAGCTGAGCTGGCGCAGGCCAAGCAGGAGGTGGCTGAGGTGTTGTCGCTGCGGGAGCGGTTGGCAGAACAGGACCGGGCCATTCAGCAGCTGCAGGCTGAGGCAGCAAAGGCGGCAGCACAGCTGGTGGGGCTGCAACAGGCCAACGCTCGTCTGGCTGAGGAGAACCAGGGGCTCAGCGAGAGCCAGAGTCAGGGGCAGCAACAGCTTGAGGCAGAACTGGGCCAGGCCAGGGAGCAGCACATGCAGGAGCTGGAGCGGCTGCAGGCAGCATCCGAGGAGCTGGTGACCATCAGCAGGAAGGAGGCTGAGGAGGCAGTGCAAAAGCTGGAGAAGATTAGTAAGGAGTATGAGAGCAGCAAAGCTGCGGCACTGGAAGACAGGAAGAAGCTGCTGGAGGAGAGGAAGAAGCTACTGGAGGAGAAGCAGAGACTGACAACTCAGGTAGGGATTCTCTCATCAGATGGGCTATGGGCAAGGGGGCCCTCCCAAAAAGGGGTGTGTTCAGTCTTCTGCACACACCTGAATCCATGCCCCGCTTAGCATGGAGACTGGGGGGCTGGGATGACCTCCCAGACATGAAAGGGACTGCCACCAGAGTGTTTCCAGAGAAGGGCAATGGAACTGTGGAAGAATCTGGAGCACAGGTCTGATGAGGAGTGGCTGAGGGAGCTGGGAGGACTCAGCCTGGAGAAAAATAGGCTCAGAGAAGACTATCTCACTCTCTACCAGTCTCTGAAAGGAGGGGGTTGGGCTCTGCTTCCGGATGACAAGTGACAGGACAAGAGGAAGTGGCCTCAAGTTGTGTCAGGGAAGGGTTAGGCTGGATATTAGGAAAAATTCCTTCTCTGAGAGGGTTGTCCAGCTCTGGCACAGGCTGCCCAGGGCAGCGGTGGAGTCCCCATCCATGGAGGGATATAACAGATGTTATGGATGTGGCATTTGGGGCATGGTTTGGTTCTGGCTGTGGCAGTGCTAGGGGAATGGTTGGCCTTGATTGTCTCAGAGGGGTTTTCCAACTTAAACAATTCCATGATTCTGTGAAAAGCAGCCTGGTCTGTGCCAGCTGTATGCTCACTTCTACCTTTTGTGCTCACAGGTGGAACAGCTGGAGGTATTTCAGAAAGACCAAGCTAAACAGGTAATGCAGGCCAAGTGCGGGCTGCTGAAATAGTGACAATGCACAGCTTTCCTTGCTGCCGCTTCCCACTGGAGCCACCCTCTCCTCTCGTGAGCCGTTTGCAGTGGGGACCCAGCTGTGGGGCACTTGGCTCCAGGTCTCTACACCCCTGGGAAGTAGGAACTGTGGTCCCAACCTGCCACCTGCTTGGTCATGGGATGCCTGTGACTTGGCACAGCTTGTCACGCACCCCATGGCAGCACACACAGTGAGTGGCTTCCAAGGGCAACCAGGGTTCCTCGATGCAGGACCGTCATTCCTGTAATGCCTTGTCCTCAGACAGAGCGGATTTGGAGGCAGTTGGGAAAGCCCATTCCTTCTGTACATCCCTTTTTTAATACCCCTCTCTTTAATTTCAGCTTCTTGCCCAGTTGATAGGAACAGCTGTGCTCCTAGACAGCATGGTCCAGATGAGTCCGGAAGTAGGAGGCATTCCAACAGCATCAATCTTGAACGTGATGGGCATTAGCACTTGAGAAATAATGCTGGAAAAGCCCCATTTCCCTGCATAGTTCTAGCCTGAGCTGCCCAGGGACTCTGCAGAGGCCTTGTGACTGTGTCCAGAGGGCTGGGGGCTCGCCAAGCATCCCCTGGAGCAGGTGTAGAGCATGGCCAGGGCAGAACTCACAACAACCATCTACCTGTGCCAAGAGTGCTGGATAACCTGTGGGAGTTCAGGTTGCAGGTGTCCAGGCAGAGGATTTACAAGCATCCCATTGATGCCGGGGGGCTCCTGCTGTGGCTGGGGGCCTAGATGGGTTCCTTGGCCATTGGCACATCCACAGCTGCCAGTTCTCCCCTCTTGAACCCTTGGAGGTGGGATTCTTCTTTTCCAGACCAGGCACAGGCTCCCCTTGAGTTGTGTGACTTGAGGTTTGGCACCTGACAGCAGACGGTTGGCAGTGGAGATGGCTGCTGTGGCACTGGGCACGGGCACTGGGCACTGACAGAGGCTTTGCTTCCAGCACACAGTTGCTCCTTAGGCTTGGGTAGTGCCAACCTCCTCCCTGTAAGGACTAACATGGGGTAACTCTCAGTTTGTCATGTCCTGGCATCTTGGTAGTGGGTGCTGCTGAACAGTCCCCTTGGGACAGGAAACCTTATCCTGCCCTGGAGCTGGCCAGAAAGAAGGGATGTGTTCATGGAAAGGTTGTTGGAGTTTTGTAGCTGGAGCTGACCTAACCAAGCCATGTTCTGCCAGGTGGAGGAGCTGAATAAAAAGCTTACTCAGCATGAGAAGGCCACCTTGAGCCAGCAGCAGAGAGTTAAGGTAAACAGGGACCAAAAACCTCAGGGCTGAGCTCTTGGGCACCCTTGGAGCTGTTGGTGCTGCCCAGGGGACTCACCCACGGTGTGGGATGCCTCTGAACCAGTCTCTTCCTACCCTGCAGGAACTGGAAGGGGAGCTGCAGGCAGTGGCCACCCACCAGCAGGAGAAGGTGGCAGAGCTGCAGGTGCAGCTTGCCCAGAAGGAGCAGGCAGCTGAGCACTACAAAGGGCAGGTATGTCAGGGCTGGCAGAGCTCTGCTGTCCCTGGCACTGCTGGGGAGCTTGACAAGATTCCTATCCTTGACATCCTAGATGGAGAAGGCAAAAACTTACTATGATGCCAAGAAGCAGCAGAATCAGGATCTGGCAGAGAAACTGAAGGCCATGGAACAGCTGCGGAAGGAGAACATGGAGCTCCGGAATGAGTCAGACAGACTAGCCAAGGAACTGCAGCAGAGCATCCTGCAGGCCAAGGAGTCAGAGTTGAGCTGCAGGAACCTTACTAGCCAGGTCCACAGCCTGGAGGCCCAGGTAGGGCACAGTCCAGTGGATCTTCACGCTCCTCCTCCACTGCTACCTCACTTCAAGGGTCCATCCCTCCCTGTTTCCCATCCAGGTGGAGTTTGCTGAACGGCAGCTACGGGAGCTCAGCAAGTTCCAGGTGACGACTGCCACACCAAAGGACCAGGAGACTTGCCACCAGAACGTGGCAGACCAGAGCATGGACAGCCTTGATGACGCACAGCCGCTCAACTCTACCAGGTACCAGCCTATCTGGCTGCCAACACCCCAAAAACCTGCTGTCCTCTTCCTCGCTGTTCCCCGGTGGTTTGGTAAACCTGTTGGTGCTACCCTTGTCTCCTGTCTCTGCAGGAAGGCTTGCAGCTTGCAGTCACAAGCCTTGGCAGTGCCACTGGACAGGGAAGAGTCGCTGGTGTCCCAGCGGCTGCCCCAGGAAGTGGAGTCCTTGGAGAGCCTCTATTTTACCCCCATTCCTAGTGGGACACGGTCCCAGATGGAGACCAGCACCGACTCCTTAGGCAACCTCTCGCTCGACTCTGGGTGCAAGACCCGCTCAGCCCGGCGCCGCACCACCATCAACATCACCATGACAAATGTGAGGAAGGCGGGCCCATTACAGAGTGGGGAATGGAGGGATAGGGAGCAGCACTGCAAAGGGACTTGGGATGCTGGGCAGTGAAAAGCTGGACAGGACCTGACAATGTGCACTGGCAGCCTAAAATCCAACCTTGTCTTGGGCTGATCCCCAGCAGCATGAGCAGCAGTGCAAGGTGGGAATTCTGCTCCTCTGCTCTGCTTTGCTGAGACCCTGCCTGCAGTGCTGCCTCCAGCTCTGGGGTCCCAGCATCACAAGGATGTGGAGCTGTTGAAGTGAGTTCAGAGTAGGCCATGGAGATGCTCAGAGTTCAGGAACACCTCTGCTATGGAGACAGGCTGAATGAGCTGTGGGTGTTCAGCCTGGAGAAGAGAAGGATCCAGGGAGACCTTAGAACCCGCTCCAGTGTCTAAAGGGATTCTAAAGAGAGATGAAGAGGGACCTTGGACAAGGGCCTGGAATCACAGGACAAGGGTGAATGGCTTCCCACTGGCAGAGGGCAGGGTTAGATT
Organism: Campylorhamphus procurvoides; assembly: GCA_013396655.1. Lineage (NCBI taxonomy): Eukaryota > Metazoa > Chordata > Aves > Passeriformes > Dendrocolaptidae > Campylorhamphus > Campylorhamphus procurvoides. The sequence goes on along the minus strand of WBMV01002180.1, from coordinate 62,535 downwards.
GGATATTGGGAAGAAATTTTTCCCTGTGGGAGTGATGAGGCCCTGGCAGAGGTTGCCCAGAGACCCTGTGGCTGCCCCATCCCTGGAAGTGTTCAAGGGCAGGTTTGACAGGGCTTGGAGCAACATTTCTAGTGGAAGGTGTCTCTGCCCATGGCAGGCGGGTGGAACCTGATGAGCTTTAAGGTCCCTTCCAGATTAAACCCATCTGTGATTCCTTGATCTCTGGATTCTTCTCTTCCAGAAACAGGCTAAGTCTGAGGAACTGGACTGTGTCAACCTTTCCTTCTACAGCATACCATCAGCTCAGTCCCCGAACACTTCCCCTGCCAAGAGACGGCTGCGCTCAGCTGCCTCCACCCGATCCCTTGCCAGCTTCCCTTCCCGGGATACTCTTGTCAAGCTGGAATCGTCCTCCCCGGAGGAGACCCCCGGCAATTCAGTGTTGCTGGGCCTCCCTGGATACCGGCCGGTCACTCGCAGATCCTTGCGCTTGCAGGGGACCAGCAGCTCCAGCCTTGGTGTGTGTGGGCAGGGTGGGCACCTGGGCTGCTGGCTGTGGGGTTCTAACCTGGCTTGGGGTGTGGAGGTTACTTCTTAGCTGGGACCCCCCCATCTCAGCTTTCCCTGCTTTGGATTTAGGCCGGAACAGCATTTACCTGGGCACATGCCAGGATGAGCCGGAGCAGCTGGATGACTGGAACCGCATTGCAGAACTGCAGCGGCGGAACCAGGCTTGCCCCCCACACATGAAGACCTGCTACCCCTTGGAAAGCAGGGTAAGGGACATGGAGGGTGGGTGGCCCCTTCGCCGGAAGTGGAGTTTGGGAGGGGATCCAGGGATGGACAATGCCCCTCGGCAACATCTCTGCACCCCCTCCTCAGCCCTCCACCTCCTTGGGAACCATCACGGATGAGGAGATGAAGATGGGGGACCCTAAGGAGACACTGCGACGTGCCAGCATGCAGCCCTCACAGATCATCACTACCAGCAGCGGGGTGGGCTCCCGGCGCAGCACCCTGGGCCCCACCTGGGCCAGCAGCATCACCACCCGGCAGCAGAGGAAGCGCCTCTCAGATGAGACCCACCAGGGCCCTGACACGCCCCAGGTGAGCCCAGCCCAGTCCCCCCACTGGAGAACCCTGCTGGGGACCAGGGGACAGAGAGCTGGGGACAGCTGCAGTTCTCCAGATTTTGAGCGGTCTGCTGCAGTTCTGGAGTGGCACTCCTATGCTCTCAGTGCCCCACTACTTCTGTTGCCCAGCGCTCCAAATGCTCCCAGTGCTCCAGATGTTTCCAGTTGTTCTGGCTCCCAGTGTTCCCATCATCCAGTGCTGTGTCCAGTACTCCAGATGCTCCCAAAGCCACTCCAAGGCTGAGCCTTCTGCCTTCACTGTGTGCTGCTGACCTCGCTCCTGTCCCTTCCCTGCAGCCCCTTGGTTCCTTCATTACTGCCAGCTCCCCAGCCATGACCCCCAGGTGAATGTTAGCTAGTCCACTCTTTTTTCCAGTCCAAGAAGCCGACCAGCTGCTTCCCACGGCCCCAGACCACCCAGGACCGCAGTGAGCAGCGTGGCTCCCAGGTCAGCCGACGGAGTGAGCAGCCGACCCCTGCCAAGCAGGTGAGCTCTAGAGGGAAAAACGGCTCAGAAGGGATCCGCCTGTCCTGTTCTGAGCTCGTGGTCCTGCTCCCTCTGCAGGCTCAGAGGCGCCAGTCGATGGCGTTCAGCATTCTCAACACCCCCAAGAAGCTGGGGAACCGCCTTCTGCGCCGGGCAGCTGCCCGGAAGAGCACTCCCAAGAACTCCCCCTCTGGCAGCACCCGCCGCTCACCCCGCATCGCTACCGCGAAGTCCCCCAAGGGCAAGGTAGGCAATGCCCATCCCCCGACGTGGGCTTCTGAGCACATGCTCACCCCAGTGCCCCCAGCCACTGCCCTGGGCTCATGCCATGGCAACTGCACAGCACAGCCACCGCCAGGGTCCTGGTCATGCTCATGGTCACTAATGTCCCCTCTCTGCTCTGTCCCTTCCAGGCCAGTTGCCGATCGCTCAAGGACACAAAATTCTGAGGTTTCCCCAGTCCCTGTGTTGCTGGCTCTGCCCTGGCCCCTACCTGCACACCCTTGCCTCTCCTTGTCCCCCCAGTGCTGCAAGCACATCCCCAGGGCCCAGCAGCCCCCAGGGAAGACAGATCGTGCCACCCCTGTGACACTGCCCTGCACGTCTTACTGACAACCATGGGGCTGCCCTGAGCATGGCAGGGCGCCCATGCCCTTCCTGCACCATTGCCACCATAAACCCTCCTGGGACTTAAGGCAAGTGGATGACAGTAGGTGAGGGCTGGAAACACCTGTGGGTGCAGGGTCTGGCACCAGGCTCGGGCTGGAGGGTCTGAGTGCTCCTCAGGGACATCCTGCAGCCTTAGTGACAGAAGTGAGACATAGTGTCCCTTGGGCCACCCCCATCTCCCTGTGTGTGGGACTCCCCTGCCTGCCCCTGCCCTTCGGCTGCTCCCGGGGAAGCCAAGGCAACATTTTTAAAATGTTTCTACTTGTAAATAAATTGTATTTTTCTCCTGCTCTAGGGCTCCTGGCTTCCTTCTCCTATGGGCCACACGTGCTGGAGCCCCAGATGGGCTTTGAGGGGAGGAAAAGTGTGACCTCCTCCTTGTCCCCTCACTGTCCTCACCAGCTGCACAGGGTGCCCCAAGGCAGTATGCTCTTCCAGGGAACCCACTGTGGCACTGAGTAGTCACAGGCAATTTCTCTCTTTTCCTTTTTTCTCTCCTTTAATTTATTCTTCAGCAGCAGCTCCTGCCATTAGTGTTTCAGGCCCCTGAAGCCCCCTCAAACCTGGCCAAGGGGCTGGAAGCACCTTCTCCATCCCCCCCACCAGCCTTGCCACAAATGTCTCTGGGGCTACTCTGCCCCTTGCTGTGCCACAGCAGGGCCCACACTGCAGCTTCAGCCCCCAGAGGTTGGTGACAGAGGGTTTGTCCCCAGCTCTGCTGTCCTACTGCAAGTGGTGGGCTGAGGACAGTGTGTCACCACAGGTGCTGGCATGCTGCTCCACCTCTGCCATGCTGAAAGGCATCTGGCAAATGGAACGGGGCACCCAGGTGTCAGGAACAGTGAAGACCAGGCTGCAGTGGGCTTTTCTTCCCTGCAGTTGGAGGAGGCATGCTTAGGGAGCACATCCAGAAGGAAGTGGCCTGTGGAAAGAGGAGGTGATGTGGTTGTCACAGGCTCACTGGTGTTGTGATGACATAGGGTTTGGGCTGACACCTTCCCTGAGGGTTCTCATGGCAGAGATAGACTGGGATACACTGTGATGTCCCTCCACTGCCCATCACCAGGCTGGTGCCTGGGCACCAGCAGGAGGGATATGTCCCAGCTATGGAACCACCCCTATTATCCCCATTTGCCTTTTGGTGTTCTCTTGCCACTAGAGGACACACCTTCCAAGCACCCACCTGAGCAGATGGGGCAGATGCCTGTCTCCCTGTCACTGCTGGCCTGTCCCCTGTCACTTCTCCTGGTCTGTCTCTCTTGGGAGCCATGGGCTTGGGCTCTTCATCTGACCCTGGGCACCCTGTGCCACATTCTGCCGGCCTGAAGGAGTGAAGGCTGCACCCAGAGCTCTCGGACTGGGAGAGGTAAATGACCAGGGTGAAGGCAGGAAGAAGACAGTGACCTGAGGGATTATCTGCCAGCAGAGCTGGGAGCACGGTGCCTGTCTGGCTGTCTACAGGTGCTTGGTGGGGCTGCAGGGATGTCCAGCATGGAGCCTGGGAAACAGCACTTGGGCAGGAACCATGGAGACAGGATAGTTTGGGTTGGACTAGACATTAAAGCTCATCTTCTGCCATGGTCAGGGATATCCTTTCACTAGTCAAGCCCCATCCAACCTGGTCTTGAACACTTCCAGGGATGGGGCAGCCACAGGGTCTCTGGGCAACCTCTGCCAGGGCCTCACCACCCTCACAGGGAAGAATTTCTTCCCAGTATCTAATCTAACCCTGCCCTCTGTCAATGAGAAGCCATTCGCCCTTGTCCAAAGTCCATCTCTCTTTAGAGCCCCTTTAGGCACTGGAGCGGGTTCTAAGGTCTCCCTGGAGCCTTCTCTTCCAGGCTGAACACCCACAGCTCACTCAGCCTGTCTCCATAACAGAGGTGCTCCAGACCTCAGAGCACCTCTGTGGCCCCATCTGGACTCATTCCAGCAACTCCATATACTTCTGATGTGGGGGGCCCCAGGGCTGGAGGAGAGTGGAGCAGAGGGGCAGAACCTCCACCTTTTGGCCGGCTGCCCACACTGCTGGGGATGCATCCCAGGACAGAGTTGTACAGGCTCACCCACCTGGCACCACGGGACCTCCCAGGTCCTTGGTTGGCAGCTCTGGGTCACCCCCTGGAGTGGTTGTGCCAGCTCTGGGCCTCAGTGCCCGGCTCTGCACTGCCAACAGCACCATCTGGCCCGGGTGGCTGAGGTAGGTTGGGCTCCAAACACCCCTTCCAGCCTCCACAGTCGGTTCCTCAGCTGCTCCTCCCTGGATCTCCTGGGGACAGGCAGAGTAAGCCTTGCAGGAGGGAACAGCTGGTGGGAGCCAGGGCTCTGAAGCAGCACCTCAAAGGGCTCCAGGGTACTCGGGGTTCTGCACACACAGTAGGGACAGGACGTCATGCATCAGCTCCCTCCCTGAATGCCTTCCCCTCCAGCTCCAGCTCACTCTGGGCACAGGAGAGAATCAGGGAATTCCCTGGTAACCCACAGGATCAACACCCTGCTTTGAGAATCGCCTAGAATTCCTGCCCTTCAGCCTAACAAGGAGAGCTGGTGCCTCACTGTCACAGCCCCATCTGCTTCTTCAGAGAACCCAGCAGCTCCTGGGGAACCCCCCCAACCAACCCCCCTAGAGGAAACGTCAGGCACCTGTGAGGAGAAGGACACCACGTAGCTGATTTTAACCGGAGCCATTTGGGATTCTCTAGAGTCAATGTCCGGAGCCATTTGGGATCCTCTAGAGTCAACGTCCTTCCAGGACGCACATTCCCTTCAGATCCCTCCAGTGCCTAGTGGGGAAAGAGGACAGGTCTGTGACAGGTTCGGGCGTCTCCCAGCTCTGGCACTATTCAGCAGCTCCCAGCCTCAGCCCACAACCCCTGCACAGTTCCAATCCACCCTAGACCGGCCCCAACACCCCTTAGCCTTGCTTTGCCACAGGAGTAATCCCCACATCTGACTCAAGAGCCCCCATCCCCGTTCCTCCACCAGGTGCCAACCACAACCAGCCCACAAGCCCCAGCCCCATTCTGTCACTCCAGTGTCCTCCGATCCTTCCCCTCAACCCTTCCACTTCCACCCTTCGTCTTCCCAGACCCACAAACAACGCCCCCAGAGCTACTCTGCCATGGCAGTAGATCCCCCAGTCCTCCATCAAAGTCCCTCTCTTAGCCCCATCGACCCCCTGGCTCCCCCCGCAGCCCCTCCACGCCATCCCCCGGCAGTGTTCCCGCAGCCCAACACACCAGGCCCTCCATTGTGCCGACCCCGCAGTCATCGCCCGAATCTCCCGCCCGCTCCGCCTCCCGCTCCTCGCCACTCCCGGTCCCGTCTCAGGTCTGGCCCCAGCCGGCCTGGCCGCAGTGCCTAACGGGACTCGTAGTCTCTGGGCGGTGCCGCACCACGGCCCCGCGCGGGCGGCGTTAAGGAACAGCCCACCACGTGCGCTCTCTCCGGGGCAGCGTGAGGCGGGCAGGGCCGAGCGGCGCCCCGGAAGCGCTGCCACCCTGGGAACCGCAGTGCGAGGCGGCCGGTGCTGCCGGGCCCGCCAGCGGAGACTGCGCGTCCCAGCGCGGGGCTGGAAATGGCAGACGGTCCTCGGCCGTGACAGCTCAGTGAACCCCGCGTCCAGCACGTGTCCCGCCCCTCCCCCTTCTGATTGGCTGTCGGGGCAGCGCCGCGCCCAGCGATTGGCCCAAGTGCGGTGGCTCGCCTGGTGATTGGCGGACGGCGGCGGAAGGAGCTGGCTACTGGGGGGCGGGGCAAGATGGCGGCGGTGCTGGAGGTGGAGGTTGGCGGCCCCGTTGAGCGCGATGTGGAGGAGGTGTGGGGGCTGCGCTGGGCTGGGGGCAGCCGGGCAGGGGAGGAGGAGTCGGAGTCGGCTGCAGGGCTGGGAGCTCCAGCGCGGTGGAGGCTAGAGGGGAGCCGCAGTGGGTGCGGGGCCTGGGGGGCACAGACGCCGGGAGACATGGGTGAGCGGGGTAGGTGTGTACGCTGAGGAGTTCTGAGGGTCCCTGGAGTGGGAGAGAGTGGGTCTGCGGCATTCTGAGCTTGTAGGGCTTTGAGGCAATTGGGTGTGGGGTGTGTTAGTGCTGAGGGGGAAGGTTTTCTGGGGATCCCTGGTGCCGGGAGCCCGGGGACAGGGGGGCGCTGGGAGCTTCGGAAGGCCCGTGGTGCAGGGGTCGGTGGGGTTCCCCGGTGCAGGAGAGCAGGGATGGAGGCTCGGCTCTTATTCCCATGGTGGTTTTCAAATGTTCCTGGGGATGAAAAATTACGAAGCTGAAAAAAAACTCTATTTGGAAAGCTGGAATTAGAAGCATGGGGATGTGTGTGTGTGCCACGGTCACCGGCACTGTCTCCCCGGACTTTGCAGTGGTTCTTTGTCATCCCCCGTGCTTTATGTTCAGCAGTTTTCCTTCCACTTGTAGAGAACCACGAGAATCTGGTTCCATCCTGCCTACAGTGTGGGAGCAGCAGCGCAGGGGGGGATAAGTCACTCAGCTGTTGCAGTCAGGTACTTTTTTGGTGCTTTTCCTGAAGAACAGGTGATTTGGCTTAAAAATTCTCAGATGTTGATGGTTGCATTGGAGAAGATTCCTGGCAGGGTCAAGCTGTGGAGATTCCCTGGTGTATGGCTGAGCTGTGGGAGCTTGTGCTTCCTCCACATGTCCTGTGTTGCTGCCGGAGAGCAGGTGCAGTGGGGTGATGGAGGTTTAAATCACAAAGCAATCACTCTCGGGTTGCTGCTGGTTATATTTTTAACACATTCACTGGTGGGTTTGTATGTAAAAATGTGAAAGATCCAAGATTTCTGAACCTCAGAAGTGAAATCCCCATTTTTCCTTCTGTCAGGAAGCCATTTTTGGGATTGGTAGCAAGGGCTTCAGGAGAAGGCAGCGGATGAGGAAGTGCATATAGGACCTGTGCTTCTCCCTGTGATTCCGCAAAATCTGTGTCTGTCAGGACAAAACCTATCTACTTGCGTTGTCCAGAGATCTCAGCAGCTCTTTGGTCAGAGCAGGTTGCTGATGAATCACTAGTGGTGGGGACCTGAAAGCAGTTTAACATTTCACTGGAATAGAGCTGAGTGTCCTGTGGCTCTGGCTCTGCCTGCAGGGAGCTTGGGCCATCAGCATAGGCTTAGTTTTCAATTATCCAGGTGTTTGATCAGTTGAGACCTCTCTCCTCCCAGCTTCTTGTTTCTATGCTGTTTTATGAGCAGAAAAAAGCAGAATTAAGATTCCAAAATCTCTTCAGACTTCCACTAAAGAACATACCTCTTCCCAACCTGCCTTGGTTTGAACTTGCAGCAGTCTGGAGATTTATCTTCTGATTATTTCAGGTTGTTCCTAATGGGTGCTGTGAGATAAAGACTGAGGTTGGGGCTGTGGCAAAGGTGAGATCAGGGCTGTTGGCTGCTTTGGAGCTTTGAATTAAAATCGGCAGCTGCTTATTCTCCATCATCAAGGCATTCTCCTTGCCTCCTTCACAGATTTAGAGCATAAGGGGATTACAGGTGGCTCATAGCAGTGTGTATGTTTGCCTGAAGATCCCCCCAGCTCCATGGACTGTGAGAAATGCATGGTTCTGGTTTTCATGTTTTCCCTATCAACAGCCTTTGTGTTTTCCTTTTCAATTCCATTGATTGTCCCAGTGGTGGGGCTTACAGGTTTGTGGAGGTTTTGGGGCTTCAGGCCCTGAAGAAACCAGGAGATGGCATGACGTTCTTCCTAAGGCCATCGTACCATGTCCGAGGAGACATTTAGACTTTAGTCCTAGGTATCCAGTTTCTTCCAGTCATCATTCAGAGGAGGTTGGGGTTTTTGAGTGGATCATGAGTTCCAGAACAGAAGAATCATTCTTAATGCCTCACTTATTAAAAAAAAAGTTTTTCTAAGTTCTGTACTTGGTTGCACTGTGTTGGTGTGGCAGCTGGAGGAGGCTGCAGGAGGAGTGGGCTGGTGCTCAACACTTGTTAGAGCTGATTTTTAGCTGCTTATTCTTGTCTAACCCCTCTGGTAGAGATTTACAAGCAGAGGTTCTTCAACCTAGCCAGCAGGGATAGAAGGAGACCCAAAAGACCCAAAAACTGAGTGTTAAAATAAGAGAAACCCAAACTGAAAATAGAATGAATGCTTGCTGGCAAGTGCAGGTCCTTCCTTCATCATTGATGTTCATTTTAAGCCCCAACCCAAAACTTTTGTGCTAAGTGTGCAGATCAAGAAGGGGTTAACTGGAAGGTCTGGCTTGGGGTGGCTGCCCTGCCAAGTCCTATCTGTCAGTCATCAGATGTCTCCCAACATCTCTTCTGTCAGGTCCTGACCCTCCTTAAGAAAGTTATTTCAGGAGCTTTGAGCTCTGGGAAATCTGGTGAAACTCAGTCCTTGTAATTGAGGGAAGATTGTACCTGGTGCTGTGGATCCCTGGTTGGCTTGGGAGCACAGCTTGGACGAATTTCTGTGCAATACCTGCAGGTGTTTCACAGGGTTTGGGGCTGAGGTGGCTTGAGCTTGCTTGCTGGAAGAATTTGGAGATTTGGGGAAGATGCCAAAGCAAAGAGGCTGGGAAGTGTTCCCCAAGGCAGGAGCAACTCTGTGAACGGAGTGGCTGGTGGTGTGGTACAGAAGAGTGAGCAGAGCCACTGTATGGGGCTAAGAAAATTGGTGTGGTTGAAAGGTGCTTGTCAAATATCCTCATTTAGCATGGATGGGGGTAGAGCCTGGGGGCAGCTGGGATCTCCTGGGTGGAGGCAGTGGGAGCACCTGTGTGACTCTCAGAGCTTGCAAAGGGATCAACCTATGCTGGAGCCAACAAGTGGTAGGGGTTTCTCGGCTTCTGTATGGAGAACATTTTTAAATCTTTTTTTCCTGTTTGTAGCAGAGCAGTTGTTCTTGCTCCAAACTGTTGTAGTAACTGAACTGATGGATCTGGAGTGGCTGCTTTAGGAGTAGAGGCACTCAGGGAATTGGGTCTATGCAAATACCCTTCTCAGTGTCAGGTCGTCACTGCCTCCCCACAGGTTCTAACACAAGCTAGCAAGCTCCAACATGGATTTTTGTAGCTCTAGATTTTTGCATCTTTCAGAAGTCCTGAAGTGCTTCTCAAGGGCTTCAGGAACTGAATCTCTCACAAGTGTTGCTCTGGGGTGAAGCTCAGCAGATGTTCCACATGAGGCAGACAGATTGTTGCTGTGTGTCTTTCCCTGCCTCCTCACCCTGGGGTATATATAATTAGGTGCTGCAGGGAAAGCAAGGCAGCTGCATGTGTCCTCAGCCAAGCCTGGCTGTCATCAGAGCCGCTGGCTGTGAGACACCTTTGTGCCGGCAGTAGTGCGTGAGGCAAACAAGGCTGACTGCTGTGCCATACTGGGGAGAGCACTGGGGTAAAGGTTGGAGCCAAGCCCATGGCCCTGTACCCAGTGCAGCAAGGTGGAGCCCTTTCCTCTGTACACATCTCTGGTGTGTGTGCTAGCAAGATTGATAACAAAGTCTTTGCCACGGCTTGTTTCCAATTTCCATCCACAATGCCTTGGCAATGCTGGAACGTTTTCAGCCCTGTGAGGATTTGTAAATGCTGTGTGTGTGTTCCCAGGCCCAGACAAGCTGTTCTTTGTTTAATTTGAGTTTGTGTCTCACCAAGAAAAGGCAACAGAAAGCCAGAGCTGAAGAGATTCCCTCCCAAGTGGTGTGGGTCAGAGCATGCTGTGTGGTCAGTGAGCCTGTGTGGGGGAATGATTGGTGCTGGAAGCAATGAAGTGAAGAAATCAAGTGAAGATTTTATGAAGATTAAGATTCGCCCAGAGAAGCTGTGGACTCCCACAATAGACTAAAAGTCTACTGCTGTAGACTGAAAGTGTTTATGGCCAGGTTGGGTGGGGCTTGGAGCAGCCTGGTCTAGTGGCAGGTGTTCCTGCACATGGCAGGGTATTGGAATGAGATGAGTTTTAAGGTCTCTCTGATCCAAACCATTCTGTGATTCTAGGATTCTATATGATGCTCCAATTGAAAGCTGAAATGCAGTGTCAAAGTTCTCCCTGGTCCTGCCCTGTTCAAAAGAGAGTATTCACACAAAATCACACTGGAGGAGATGGGTTATGTGAGCCCGTTGTCAATCGTTGCTAATAACAGCAACTTCTGTCGCTCTTGTTTACTCCTGCCTGTAGTGTTTGGGAGGTGCTTCTAGCCAACTCGGCAAAGCAAGGCCTAAATCTTTCTTTTTCTGTGATTTTTAATTTTTTTTTGCCACTGTTTTTTTTTCTGGTGTGCAGATACTGTCCTCTGCCCTGCAGCCTGGTGGGATTTTGGACTGCATTTGCATTGGCTACACTGGTATCACCACTCTGTGCCCCGAGATGCCTGATAGGGTTGTGAACATGGAATTTAAATCAGTCTCTAGTACTGGTGGTGTGGGATGGTGGGCAGAGCCTCAGCTTCAGTAAAATAGGAAGTGTAAATGATGGAGGAGCAGGGAGGCTCACTGCTTTCCCCGCTCTGCCTGAGAGGGTGAAGGACAAATCTGAGATGTGCTGTCACCGTGCGCACATCAAAGTTTGTTGTTTAAAGCATCTGAATCCAGAGTTTCCCTTCCTCAAGTTCTCAGAGAGCAATCCTGCAAGTCTCACAGGATGGCTGTCAGTACATATCAGGGTCTCACCAGGACATAAAGGAGCTGGGTGCCATGTCCATGTTCGTTGTGGTGAACAGGCAATATAGGCACACCGAGTCATGCTCATGTGGGCACAAGCCAGCCCCTGTGCTGTTCAGGAGTGTGAAGGGAATGGGTTACCCATTCTGTGGTGCTGCTGCTCCCAAATTCCAGTGGCTGATTTCACAGATGTTTTTTTTTGTCTCCCTAGGTTGATCTTGCGCACTTGTCCCCAGAGGAGAGATGGAGGTGAGTGTGTTGGGAGGTGAATCAGTGCGTACAGCTTGAGCAAGCTCCTGCTCCTGACCAGAGCTACTGGCAGCACAGCCTGTGTTCTCAGTGGGAGAGGACAGGGTCAGCATTCTTTGCTGGGGGAAACATGAACTGTCTTAAAAGGCAATATTAATGCTTTTTCTTTTAAACTACTTGCTAAATATTAGAATCACAGAATTGTTTAGGTTGGGAAAGCCCTCTGAGACCATAAAGTCCAACTGTTCCCCAGCACTGCCAAGGCTACCAGTAACCCATGTCCCCAGGTGCCATATCTATGTGTCTGTTAAGTCTCTCTAGGGATGGGGACTCCACCCCTGCCCTGGGCAGCCATGCCAGGGCTGGACAGCCCTTTCTGTGAAGACATTTTCCCAAATATCAAACATAAACATCACCTGGCACAATCTGAGGCTGTTTTTTCTTGTCCTGTTACTTGGAAGAAGAAACCAACTGCCACGTGGCTACATCTTCCTGTCAGGGTGTTGTAAAGAGTTAGAAGGTCTCCCTGAGCCACCTTTTCTCCAAGCTAAGCTCCTCAGCCACTCCTCATCAGTCTTGTGCTTCAGACCCTTCCACAGCACTGTTGCCCTTTGGACACCCTCCAGCGCCTCAATGTCTGTCATGTAGTAAGTGGCCCAAAAAAATTCCTCCTTTTCTCTAAGCTAAACCAATTTTAGGCAGATGCTTATTGAAAATCACAGTGAGACTGGTCTCTTGATATTGCACCAGTACAGACTGGGGGTTGACCTGCTGGAAAGCAGCTCTGTGGAGAAGGATGTGGGAGTCCTGGTGGATAACAAGCTCCCCCTGAGCCAGCAGTGTGCCCTGGGGGCCAACAAGGCTGATGGTGTCCTGGGGTGCATTAGGAAGAGCATTGCCAGCAAGTTGAGGGAGGTGATCCTGCCCCTCTGCTCAGCCATGGGAAGGCACATCTGCAGTGCCGTGTCCAGCTCTGTGCTCCTCAGCACAAGAGAGACATGAAGCTTCTGGAGCGGGTTCAGTGGAGGCTGCAGAGATGCTGAAGGGAGTGGAGCATCTCTGTGACCAAGAAAGGCTGAGGGAGCTGTGCTGCTCAGTGTCCAGAGGAGACACTGAGAGGGAACCTCCCCAGTGTCTGTCAGTGTCTGCAAGGAGGAGTCAGAGGATGGACCAGGTTCTGCTCAGGGGGCCCCAGCAACAGGACAAGAGGAACAGGCAGAAACTGATGCCCAGGAAGTTCCACCTGAACATGAGGAAGAACTTTCCTGTGCAGGTGATCGTGCATTGGAACAGATTGCCCAGAGAGTATCCCCTCACTGGACATATTCTAGAACTGTCTGGACACAGTTCTGTGTCAGGTGCTCTAGGATGACCCTGTTTGAGCAGGGATGTTGGACCAAATGATCCACTGTAGTCCCTTCAAACCTGACCCATTCTTTGATTCTGGGAGTCTGTGTTAATTTTTAGTGGATGACTTAAAATCAGAGAAGTTGGCATATTTATTGCCTTTGGGTTTTTTTTCTTCCATCTTGGACAGTATTATCACCTGGAGACCAAGACTTAAGGATGTCACAGCTCTTAATTCCACCTTGCTTTTTGGTCAAACAGCACAAGGTGCAAAGAAGGTGTTTGGCAAGCATCAGTCTGGAAATCACTTGTTCCAGCATGCTCGTGGTGGAGAGAAGCAATTTCCTGGGGTTTGGGAGTTTTGTTAAATGTCAACTGTCCCCCAACCTTGACTCTTCCAGCCTTTCCCTTGCTGGGCAAGAGGGAGAATGGTGTTAGTTGCTCTGAACCTGGGCTGAGGGTTTGATAGTGAGAGTTAGCACACACTCAGGGGGTCAGATAGTTGCAATGTGCTCTAGGAAGACCCTGCTTGATAGGGAGGTTGGAACAGATGACCCCACCAGTGGTCCCTTCTGACCTTGCCCATTCTGGGATTGTGGACTGTATGCTCCATGTTCATTAGCTCAGGTACATCAGTGGGGGTTTACCACCTTCACACCTGGATGGGCTATGTGTTGTTCTTGACTTTCACAGCATAGAAATGAGCTGGTCCCAGAGCAGCCTTTTATCCTTTCTCCTCTGAATTTTTCACAGCAGTGCACTCAATGATTCTTCTTCGTCCTGTTTTTCTGTCTGGTCTCCCTGGTTCTGTTTGTCTCCCACTGTGCAGTCTGTGCCCGCGTCCTTTTCAGCCACCTTTTCCTGGTTGTTGCAGGGTGGAGCATGCACGGATGCATGCCAAACACCGTGGGCACGAGGCGATGCATGCTGAAATGGTCCTCATCCTTATCGCCACGCTGGTGGTGGCACAGCTCCTCTTGGTTCAATGGAAGCAGCGGCACCCTCGTTCCTACAATGTGAGTGACCCCCCCATAGCTGTTCTGCCTGAGACTGGATGTGAGCATTGAGCAACGCCCTCCTTTTGCTGATGAGAAGTGTGTTCCTGGTTTTCCTGTTGTCTGGTGTTGTGATTCCCTTGACTTTCCAGTAGCGTGGGGGAATTTTAGGTAGGGATGAGGATGGATGAACCTGAAGGCCTCAGGATTCTGCTGGAAACAAATAACTCCGTGTGACATAGTGCTTTGACACTAGGGATGGATGAGCAGAACTCAGGTGTTGTACTGAGGGAAGCTGCATTTTGTGGGCACTTCCTCAGAAGCAATGGGAGCTCTTTGCTGCCAGGACCCTGGGTTTGATGGTTCCTGCAGCACTCTTCTGAGCAGACCTGCCACTTGCTGATGCCACCAGCTGGGTGGCTGTGTCTGTTATTTAACTGAACCAAGTTCACTTTGACTTCCTTATCATAATAGTAATGATAATGTTATCGTAATTAATGTTTCCAGGCAGTATCTGTAATCCTCTGTGAACTTTAAACCAAACCTATTTGCCTGTTTCCCTCCAGCAGCACCACAAGAGCTTAGCTGCACAGCTGTATATTCGTTTGGGAATAGGCTGGAGTGAAGAGATGAACCAAAACCTTCTTACTTTGTGTAATACCTGTCTGAGGTGTCTGTGGTTGCAGCATCAGGACCTAGGGAAGGCAAAGGTTTATGTAGCTGCCTTAAAACTGGTTGGGTGGACTATCTCCTGTACCATCCTCTGGAGATGGTTCCTCTGCATTCTCCGTCCAGCTCTATCCTTTGCTACCAAAAATCACCTGACTGCTGCCTCTGACTCCCCCACAAAATCACAGAACCATTTGGGTTGAAAAAGCCCTCCAAGATCGTTGAGTCCAACCAGCACTGCCAACCCCACCACTAACCCATGTTCTCACGTACCACATCCACACGTCTTTTGAATCCCTCGAGGGATGGTGACTCCACTGGTACCCTGGGCAGCCTGTCCCAGGATTTGACAACCCTTTCAGGGAAGGAATTTTCCCAATATCCAACCCAAGCCTTCCCTAACACAACTTGAGACCATTCGCTCTTGTCCTGTCCCTTGTTCCCTGGGAGCAGAGCCTGACTCCCACCTGGCTTCACCCTCCTGTCAGGGAATTGTGGAGTGAAAAAGTCCCCCCTGAGCCTCTTTTTCTCTAGGCTGAGTCCCCCCAGCTCCCTCAGCTGCACCCCATCAGACTTGGGCTGTTAGCTGAGCGCTGAGCTGTTTTCTGGGTGCCACAGACCAAATCTTCCCAGTTTCCTGGTGCTATTCAGGGCCCTTTGATGCAGGCAGGAGAATGGCTGCCTTGACTGTCAGGATGTTTCTGATGTCTGAGGAGCAGAAAACCAGCTCCAAGTGCCTTTCCTTTGTTCTTGCAGATGGTGACCCTCTTCCAGATGTGGGTAGTGCCTCTCTATTTCACGATCAAGCTGTACTGGTGGCGGTTCCTGGTGATCTGGGTGCTCTTCTCAGCAGTCACAGCTTTTATCACTTTCAGGGCAACTCGAAAGCCTCTGGTACAGACAACACCCAGGTTTGTCCATGTGTTCCTGGGGAAACTTCTCAGCCGGCGAGTAGCCATTATAAGGAGCACTTTCCAGTTTCCCTGCCACAGATGACTGTGTTAAGCTTTACATCCTGGGAGTCTGCGAACCCTGTGCCTGTTGGTGTGAAGCATGTAACTGGCTCCTGGCAGCCAGCCTAATGCACCTGGTACCTGGGTGGGTGGTGAAAAGGTGGATTCCATGTGGGCTGGTAGCCTCACACAGGGTATTCCCAGTGTGCAATGTGCTTCCTTATGGCCTTCAGAGATCTTCAGATTTCTAGTTTGGAAGTCAAGAGTGTAAGCAGCCTGTGGCAGGTTGAATTAGGAATGTAAAGCTCTTGCCCACGTGTAGGGGTAGGTGAAGTGTCTGCAAAAATACTACAGGTTTGAAAAATAAAACTGGGTAATTGGCACAGTTTCATTCTGGAAAAAAATAAGTTGTTAAATTTTTTGTTTTAATTCTTTACAGGCTGGTTTATAAATGGTTTCTACTAATATACAAGATCAGCTATGCCACTGGGATCGTGGGATACATGGCTGTCATGTTTACACTTTTTGGTCTTAACTTATTATTCAGGTGAGTGAATCTTTCAGGTCCCACTCCTGGGATAACAGGGTGTAACATGCCGCTGACTATTACTCTGGAAAAATAATTGTCTTGGCAATCTGATTAATGGGACCAAAGAGACTGTTGGGGTGTCCTTTTGCTCCTGAGAGGATCACGAGTGAGGTGCTAGTACCTGAACTGGTCCACTTTGCTGGAGAGCCCTCCTTCCAGGTCAGCTGTTGGCAGTTACCCCAGCTCTGTGGTGTCCAGCCTGCAGGCAGCAGTGGGATTTTCTTTGCTATACTGGTGAAGATGTACCTGCAAGAAGCAGCCAGCCCAGGTGTGGTGCCAGAGGAGTCTAGTTCACGCCAGGTTCATGTTTCGAGAGGTTGACTACTCTGTAATATTCTCTGGAACTGTATATTCTCTGGAAGATGATTAGAGTGGCTTTGTCCTCAAAAAAACCTCTTGATGGTTGGGTTTTTCTGTTGTAGAATCAAACCAGAAGATGCGATGGACTTTGGCATCTCCCTCCTCTTCTATGGTCTTTACTATGGAGTCCTGGAGCGGGACTTTGCTGAGATGTGTGCGGATTACATGGCGTCAACCATTGGGGTGAGTTCACAATGAGCTGTCCTCCAGGCCAGAGTCATGCCCTATATTGGGGGGCCTGAAATGTGTTGGTTCCAGCAGAAGCTTTGGCTTCTCTCAAATGGGAAAGTGCATCAAACTCCCCCCTTGTGGAAGGCTCCCTGGCTATAATGTAGCAAGAGTTACTCTGAGATCCTTCCTGAAGAACAAAGCCTCTTCCGAGTCCCCTCATCCCCAGAAGGACAAGAAGTTCTTCTGTGGGAGTGTGGTGAGGCCATGGCACAGATTGCCTAGAGAAGCTGTAGCTGCCCCATACCTGGAAGTGTTCCAGGCCAGGTTGGACAGGAGCAACCTGGTCTGGTGGAAGGTGTCCCTGCCCTTGACAGCTGGATAAGCTTTAAGGTCCCTTCCAACCCAAACCATTCTATGATTCTGTGGAGGCGTTGGAAGGACTTTTTTAGCTTCACTAAACTGACAAATATTTCTTTCCCTGGGCTTTTAAAATCTCCAGTACTGATGAGTGCTCCTGTTTCTGGGACTGTGCTGCTGTGCATTAACTTGTGATCTGCAGCCACTAGGGAAGTATTCACACCATGAACTCCCTTCTGCTGCTCATACCTGCTGCAACTTTTGCTGTCCCTGTGGACAGAGGGTGTGGTGGCCCATAATTGGTAGCCTACTGACTTGGTATCAAAGTAATCCACTCCACTAAAAATACGTGACCTAAGACACTGATGGAGTAGGTCATATTTCTTCTTTTCAGCAGCTGTTTAGGGTCTTGGACTTCGTGTGTCCTCCTCCTCTTCCTTTCTGAGCTTTCTTCTGCTGCTTCTTGAGGTTCTGCTTCAGCCTTCCCACCTGCGACACTGCAACACCTTGGCACAACTTGGATTTCTCTCAGATCCCCAGGGCTCTTTCAGATGCTCAGAGCAAAGCTGTGCCAGGACTCTGAGGGAGGCATGTTTTTGCTGATGGTACTAAACCAGGAGGAGCTGTGGCCTCCTTGGAGAGAGAGCTGGACAGATGACAGAGCTGGGCATGCATCAGCCATGTGAAATTTAGCAGGGGCAAGTGCCAAGATTCTCCACCTGGGGTGGAATAATCCCATTTATAGGTACAACTTTGGGGACGAGGCTGGAGAGAGTCCCATGGAAAGGAATTAGGGAGTTTGGGTTGACAGCAAGTCCCTAGCATGGGGAGAGGGTGTGTGGAGCTGGGGTGAATGGGCCACTGCATTACTGAGCAGCTCCCTGTCCTGTTGTAGTTGTTTCCCACAGCTGGACCTGTAACAAGGTTTTTAAGCCCCAAAGGCCGAGGCAACTCCTTGGGCACTGACCCCAGCCCTCCCTAGAGCTTAGCCATACCTCTGAGGGTGTGGGACACGTGCCCTCCCGCTGTCACCGCTCTCCCTCTGCTCTGCCCTCGCTCAGTTCTACAACGCCTCAGGGATGCCCACCAAGCACCTCTCTGACAGCGTCTGCGCAGTCTGTGGCCAGCAGATCTTTGTGGATGTCAACGAGGAGGGGATCATCGAGAACACCTATCGCCTCTCCTGCAACCACGTGTATCCTTCTCTACAGGTGCCAGCTCCTTGCCTCACTGGCCTCATGATGGGATGGGCAGCAGAGACTTCTGCCCCATGGCTTCTCCCATATTTGGTGTAGAAATGCCCATCCTGGGACTTGGGACTCTCTGGCTGAATTTGCACATGATCCGTGCCCGTGTCATCACTGACTTGGCATGGGAAGAGGCATCCATGAAATCACTCTGTTGCCACCTTCATGTGCATCACAAGTGGTTGTTTCCTCTTTCCTCCCCTCCCCAGCTACCTCTGCTCAGCCATGGAGCCGCACCTTGCTTTCCACCTGCCTTTGCCAAATCAGCTGTGACCGATCTGCCCAGTTGTGGCAGCTCTGATGGTGTGAGGTTGGGACATGCTCTGATCTGTGTCACTCTTGCCCCTCATCAGAGACCCAGTGCAGTGGGTCCTGTCTGAGTCTCCACAAGGAAGAATTGTGGGGGAAACACTGCCGGCTCCCCTCTGAAAACAGCTCCTGGGGCCAGAACTGCTGGTTGCTGCCTGCTCGGGCCGCAGCCCGGCAGCTTCCTCCTTTCCCAGAACCCCTCCAGCGTTTCCAGCACCTTGGAGTCACCCAGCCCTTCCCATCAGCTGATTGATGCGAAGTGGGTTTTGAAACTGGAAGTCCTGGTTGTTGCTCAGCCCCGGCTGGTACAGGTCAGGGTTTTTTCCCCATGGTGACTCAGAAGTGGGATGTTCTCTGGCACTGCGTGCATTACTGCCCATGAGGTGGTTTCCAAACGGCCTGGACAAAGGTCATGCTGGTAAAACTTGTGGCCTAAATTTGACTGTTAGAACTGTTTATGAGATTTATGGTTTATGAGATCCAGAGTCTGGTACTGTGGCAGCACAGGGTGGTGTGGCTGTCAGAGGAGCTGATCTTCAGCGGTGAGGGTTGGCTGGGTACCTCTGGTCCTATGACTCCAGGGCTGACAAGGCAGTGACTTCTGTTGCTGCTTCCTGGCATTTGCTCTTGGTTTGAGCAGCAGAGACCTTCTGGGGGAAATTTGTTTCCTCATTGGCACCCTTGTGCATGACAAGTCAACTGCAGCCACCTCATGTTTCCCTGTTAACTTCTCCAGGCTGTGCTCAGGTTGTGCAAATCCTTGTGATGGAGCATAGCAGGCACTTGTAAGTCAGACCCTGGGAAAAACTCCTTAAATATGGTGTTAATCCCCAGGAAGCCTTTGAAGAAGGCTTCCCAAATTCACATAGTTCACAGAGCTCTCCCAGGCTGCCTGAACCTTCCCAGTGCTTGGGCACCATCAGTGAAGGGTTTCAGTCTCCCAGGTGCCCATGTGTTGGTCAGGCCATCATGCTGCCTCCCTGGTCCAATCCTGCTGCCCTATGAGCCCCTTTTGCTGTCCCTGGAAGCTGCTGCACCTTCTAGGAAAAGCCTGAGGTTGGACAATGCACCGTCCTTGAGAGGTGGGATGTTTCCTTGGTCTGGGGGGCCTTTCTTAAGCTTGGTGGTTCCCTCCATGCTCAGTCGTGTGTCCCCTCTTCCTCTAGTTCCCCTTAACGTGCCACTCCCCAGGTTTCATGAGTTCTGCATCCGCGGCTGGTGCATTGTTGGGAAGAAGCAGACATGTCCATACTGCAAAGAGAAGGTGGATCTCAAGAGGATGTTCAGTAATCCGTATCCTTTCTCATGCTGGGAGACAGTAGTGTGGAAAGGGGACCAGGGGTAGAGCACATAAGGTGTGAGGGACTCAGCTGGCACTCGGGGTAAGTCACTGCAGCCTGTGACAGTGACAGAGACCCTGCAAAACCTAAGGCAAGCCTGTCCACTCATGTCTGTCCTTCCCTGGATGCCTGTGTTCTGTGTCCCTGCTTCAGGGCACCTTTGAGTGGTTCCTGGGTGGGCTATGTTCCTCTCACCCATCTTTGTGTGGCTCTTTAACTCTTTCCTGCCCAGCTGGGAGAGGCCTCATGTCATGTACGGGCAGCTGCTGGACTGGCTGCGCTACCTGGTGGCCTGGCAGCCAGTAATCATTGGACTGGTCCAGGGAATCAACTACATCCTGGGGCTGGAGTAAGCGCAGGCAGTGGGGAGCCGTGGGGCCACGAGAGGACACGTGCCCAAGGCAGGGGACAGTTGCCACTGGGGATGTTGGCTTTTCTCCATCACCTCTCCGGACCTCGGCCACCCCCAAGGACAGCAGCACTGGGGCCCCTCCTGCCGGGGCTGAGGGAGGATTTTTTAAAAAAGCAGTTATTTTAATGAGCATATTTAAAACTTTCTATTGCAGCTGAAAAGAGACACTTGCCCCCTTTCCCTGCCCCTCTCAGGTCCTTTTTCAGTGCCCCGCTGGGCTGAGCTTTGGGCTGGGAGCTGTTCTTCAGCTCCCTCCTGCCTCTCTGCCAGGGGAGAGGCCACGGGGAGAAGGGCCGAGGCTTTGCTGGCTCCAATGCTGGCACCCCGGAGCAGCCTTGCTGGCAGCGAGGATGGGATGTGGGGGGGCTGCAGAGGAGAGGCTGGAGCCCAGTGCCCTGAAAGAGGGGATGAAGGGATGCCTGGCTATCCTGGGCTGCCATGTCCCCTTCTGGGTGCCATGGGTGTGTCAGGAGGAACCAGGCTGCTCACCGGCACAGTGATGGTGGGCTCTGTCTTGGGGAACCCTTTTATATGCTCCCAGATTTTCTATGTTCCTCCTTGGAGGGCAGCATTGTCCCCTGCCTGGTCGGGGTTGTCAGCCAGGACACGGAGTGGGACAGGTGCTGTTTCTCTCTCTGCACTCTTTTTGGGTGACAGTGACAGTACATTAAGAGCAGCCTGAGTGGGTACCCCTGCCCTGGGGCGCAGGGGCGTCCTTGCTGGGCATTGCTCTTCTGGGCACTGGAATAAAAGGGACAGAGTGAAGGTTGGGCTGATGCTGGCATTTCCTTCCCCTGGCATCGCACTATGGCATCCTCCTGGCCATTCCAGTGGGAGCCGTGCCACAGGCCTGCTGATGTGAGGGGCCTTAGGCTCATTTTTTTTGACAATGGATGGGGGTAGAGTCCCCAATCCAAGGGCCAGTGGTGCTATTTCGGCATGAGCCATATCACCTGACGACACAGGTCTGGTAAGGGGCTATGAGGCAGCTCCTGGCTCGGGGGTTTGGGAAGTGGCCACAGCCATGCCACTGCTGTGGGCACCACATGGGCTGTGTCCATCCACCCCCTGCCCTGCCCTGGGGAACCCCAGCGCCCTACTGCGTCCTTTGGGTTTTCTTTTGGGTGAAACCACATCACAGTGTTGTGCCAAACACCAAAATAAGAGTCCTGGAAATGGAGATGTGGCCCTGGGTTTTTTCTTGATCGTCTTCCCTGTTCCAGTGTGAGGCCATGGTTCCTCTTTTCAGCTCTCCCAGGGGGGATGGGTATCATTTGGATGGCGAACATCCATCTGCATCCCCAGCCCATCTCTTTCACCCTGTGGCACCCAGAGCTCATCTGGTTGTTGTTGGGAGCAGGAAGGTGGCAGAGGTAGCAAGGTGCTGGGTGCTGCGACGGGAGCTGCCTCTGGCCCATCACTGCCCACTGGACACCTGTGGAAGCTGTGGGGAGGATGTGGCCTCTGGCCTCATCCTAGCAGAAGGACAGGAACATGTTGCACTTGGCAGGTTCCCAGGTTAAATGCTCCTGTTCCCGTCACCTTTCTGCCCTGCTGGGAACAGGGATAACGAAACTCACTGGGGGTTTAGGGACTTTTTATCAGGTGGTGCCAGGGCCTGTGGGCGCTTCTGTACCTTGTCTGGCTCCCGGCCTCAACCGTGCTGGAGAACAGGGCTAGTGGGTTGTTGGAACCATGTCTGCTGCCAAGGGGCTGGCTCAGGCGGTGTGGGGAGCTCTGTTGTCTGACAGGGGAGAGAGGCCCACTCATTCCCCTGCTTAGTCTTCCCACAGCCAAGCACCAGAATGAAACCCAGGTTGAGTCCTGGTGGGTTTCTCTCTGCTAAGCTATTGTGCCCTAGCTAGCTGGGACACCTGGAGGTCAGCAGCCAGGGCTCCCCCCATCCAGTGTTTGTGCTCAGTCCCCCGGAGGCTTAACGCACCTCCCTTTCCTCTTGTGCAGACCCTGCTTTGCCCCTGACCTCAAAGTGTCAGGGGGCAAACCAGCATGTCCCAGAGCCCTGTGACGCCCCTCGGTTCAGCCAGTGCCCGACGTGATGGACTTGAGTTTAGGCGGGCCCGCTCCTTCATCCCTGGGGGACCCATGAATGCTCGCCCAGAAGCTGGGGGGAGATGCGGAGCGGGCGGGAACATGGTGTGTTGGCCATGGGAATGCCTGAGGGACGTGTACTCCTAGGCGTAGGGGACATGGAGCAAAGGGGGCACCGAATGCTGGGGACACTAGGTACGTTTCGGGGACATGGGCACGCGAGGCCTGTCGGCACAGTGGGGCCGGTGCGGGTCCCGATCGGCATTCAGGTGCGGATCCCAGCGTGGTGGCACCGCCCCCGGTCGGCGATGCCGGGGCCGAGGGCGGCTCCCGGTGACTCATGGCGCTGCCTCACGGCGCTGCCTCTCGCTCCTCCCTACACCGCCCCATAAAGCGCCAACGCCGCCAGCGCCGCCGCCCCATGGCTGAGCCAAGGCGTCGCCGTACGAACCGGGGAGGGGGCACAGCCTTGGGGGGCACGAGCCGCCGTCTGAGGGACCCCGGGAGGGAGATGCTGGCGGGGGGGAACGGGGCCATCCCAGGCTCGGGGGATGCTGAGTAGATAATGGTTAGCCGAGGGGTGCTGGGAGGATGCGAGGGAACGGGACCGTCCTAGGCTTGGGGAGTCCGAGGTGGGGGTGGATGCTGGGAGGACCATGGCCTGCTGGGGCCAATGCTGGGGAGATGCTGGGAACACCGTGGCCAGCTGGGAGGATGCTGAAGGGACACAACAATCCCAGGCTCGTGGGGAACATCCTGGTGTGCCCAGCGCTGAGCTCCATCTCTGCCCACAGGGCTCCCGGGACCCCCGGCCTGGCTCCTCCAGCTCCTGCCTTACTGGATCCTGGCTGTTTGCTGCGCAGGTAGGTGGGGGTCACTGGAGGAGCCGGGGAGGCTAGGCTTAGCTTTGGGCTCTCTGCCCCTCAAGGGGCCTGTGCAGGGTTCTGGGAATGAGCAGTGGCCCTGTCCCTCTATGGCATCCTGCCCTCTCACCCACACCAGAGATGTGGGGTCTCAGGGGGTCACTCTTGACCTCCTGCCTCACCCCACTCTGCTCCCCCAGGTGCCATGACCCTGCAGCTCCCCAGCATCACCATCCTGCGGATGCCAGCAGAGCCCCCCAGTCCAGGTGAGAGACCCCCAGGGCCATGGCAGGGGTGGCCTAGAGATGGGGGAGCTGCAGTGAGCCCCCCAGCTGGGGGAGGCACAGTGGGGTCATGTCCTGTGCCAGCCCCCAGCAGACATACAAGGTACATCCTCCACCCACAGCAAAGATTTCAGGGTGCTGATGAGATGGAGGGACATTCCCCTTTGTTGGGGGTGGAGTGGGGCTGTGACTGTGGCCAGCCTGAACGGGGGGTACTGGGGACCTTTGCAGCCCCCCTGATCCCGACATCTCCTATGGCTGTAGGCGAGAGTGTGACGGTGTCATGTGAGGCGGCAAGTGAGCTCCCAGAGCTGACGCTGCTCTACTGGCTGGGGAATGGCTCCTTTGTGGAGAGCTTGCACCTGAATGGGGCCGTGCGTGAGGGGACAGTGCAGTGAGTATGGGGATGGGGGATATGTGGGGGCAGTGACAGTGGGGCAGCCCCAGTTGGGGCAGGGACCCTCGGTCCACTGGCCCAGAGTGGGCACTGATGGGTCCCCCCTGGGTCTGCAGAGAGGAGCTGCAGAGCTCAGGGGTGGCTCTGCGCCGTGACCTGCACTTCAGCTCCTTTGACGCCCAGCACCTGCACACCAACTTCACCTGCGTGGTGCTCAGTCCTCTCGGTGTTGACACCAGGGAGGTGCAGTGGCCCCCACGAGCACCAGCCTCTGCCACTGTCGAGAGAGGGGGACTGGGCTTAGACCAGAGAGAAACTCACGACAGGTGAGTTTCCCGCAGTGTGGGTCCCTGCTTCAACAGCACCGTTGTGTGGCCATGTGACACCTCCATAGACAGTCATCTTCATAACCGGCTGTGGAGACCACATGGCCCCACATGTGCCAACCCCACTGAGACAGGCTGTTGGTATCCCAAGCCATCAGGATTGCTGCCTGGGCCAGACCCAGCCCTGCCTGTAGCTGGCTATGGGACCCCAGTGAGGCTGCCCAGTTGTCACCTGCATCCTGGCGCTGGTGCTGCCCATGAGTGCACAGGGCACCTGCAGGATGAGGAGGGAGGGAGGGAGAGGAGGTGGCCCTGGTACCCCTGGAGGGCAGGGCCTGTTCCTGATCCACTCCCTGCCTGACAAAGGGCTGGAAAACCATGTTCAGTCCCAATACTTCCCAGGAAATGCCCAGCCCCACAGCTGTGCCCTGCCCCATAGGAGGTGGGTGGGTAGGTAAGCCCTTGGGGTGCAAGGACCCCTGGGGAGATAGACCCATTACATCCCACTCTGCACCTGGGGGAAGTTGGGGCTGTCCCCCAGCATGGTGTTGCTGAGCCCCACCTGCTGCTCCATGGGGCAGCCCCTGTAACCATCCTGTACTGGTAGGGCTTCTGCTCTTGTGTACTAGGGCTGGGGGCTGCCAGCCCCCTCCTTGCTTCCTTGGGTGCTCGTGGGAGCTGTGACCCCCCTGGGCTGCGGGACAGCCCAGACCCCTTGAGCAAGACTGGGCTTCAGGCATTGCACTGCAGCACACTCAGGATGTGGGAGGGTTAGGGGATTTGAAGAAGCCACCAGCTGCAGCCCCTGTGAGCTGCTCCCAGTCCAGGGAACGGTAGGAGACCCCTAGGGACACCTCAGTCCCACAGCTACTCTTGGGAGCCAGGGGAAGGTGAGCAGCAGAGCAGCCACCTGGGCAGGGACCTGCCCCAAACAGCCCTGCTGCACCCCCAAGCCCTGTTAATGCCAGCCCCCATCCCTGGGACAGCCCCTTGCAGACTCCACACTCAGCAGCACCCTTACACCCCATCCTGATATCTTGATGGGGTCCAGGTGTCACTGGTGTTGGGGACTGTCAGCAGCCAGGGTCCTGGCCAGCAGATGCTCCATAGTGGGCAGAGCCACCCCAAGGGAAGCCCCCCAGATGCCAGAGCGCTGTGAACAGGGAAGCAACTGGTTCCTCCACAAGTGACTGGGGAAGTGAGGCAGCAGGAGTAGGATTAAATCAGGGAGGGTGGTGGGGCCTGGGAAGTGGCTATGGAGAAAGGCAGGGCAGGCAGGGGGGAAGCACTGCCAGCTCCATCCCTGGCCAGAGCTCCTCTTTGGCACACATCCTGGCACTAACGCAGACCCCAATACTTGCATCAGCTGAGACCTGCCCTGCTGTGTCACCCACCAGGAGCGACCCCTTTGGGATCCCAGCCAGAAGCATGTCCTGAGCTGTGTTTGTGGGGGTCACAGTGCTCCTGACCTGGGATGTGGTGCTTGCACCAATCCCTCTCTCATGCTGCTGAGAACATAGTAGGTTGTGGCTCAGATCAGCAGCAATGTCTCTCCCTGGGAACTCCTTTGTACAGCATGGCATGGCACACTCGGAGTTTCACAGACAAAGAAGGAGGACCATGAGGTCAACACTGGTGACACTAGGGTGGTAGCCCACAGCTGGAACCTCAGTTCCAAGCCAAAGTGAACACCTAAAACTTCATCGTTCATCTGGCTGAGCCACCTTCTGGCTGCTCCTGTGACAGCGATGGTGGCTTGGCCATGCTCACCCATCTGCCCCACACAGTGGCAGGGCTCATGTCCCTCAGGAGCAGGCTCCTCCCCAGATGAGAGGCCTTATCAGCCAGTGGGGAGATGGACAACAGCCAAACATGGGGGATACTCATGGGTGATGAGGGCTCAGGGAGATGAGAGTTAGAGGGGCTGGGGACACAGAAGGGTCCTGCATCTTGCTGGGATGGCACACAAGATTTGCTGGAGTGGGAGGAGTGCAAGTAGGCAAGCAGCATTGCCCCTGGTTGGGGGCAGGAATCCAGCTGGGGGGACCTTCCTGGTAAGAGGAAGGACACACTATTCCCTCGGGGAGCCCCGAGATGAGGAGGAAGCTCCAGTGTGAGGAGAGAGCCAAGCCAAGGCAGCCCTGGAGGCTGAGAAGGAAGGGAAAGCAAAACCACAGGGCTTCTGTGCTCACCTTACTGTAAATTAGTCTGGTTCCCATTAGTGGCTGCTTCTGCTTACTGTGACCTGTGGATGTGTCCATGTGGGAGCAAGAAACTCCAGAGGGTCTGTGCCTATGGATATGTCTGTGCTATGGCAGGAGCACCTTTGAAGGGAACGTGGCCCAAGGAGAAGACCATGCTGGAAAAGGTACACCTCAAAGCATCCATGGCTGTGCAGGAGGTGCTGGAGCACCTCACCGTGTGTGTAGCCATGGATAAGCCCACAACAGAGCAGACATCGTGGAAGCTCCGGAGAATGGTCGCTCAGGAACTGGAGCTTTTCTCCCCAAAAAGGCATTGGGATCAATAACCCCACTGAAGTGCATCTGCCCCAGTGCCCCCAGCATAGGCAGTAAACAAGAGAACCTGGAAGCCATGGTGCAACAGGAAAACTGTGGCATAATTGCCATTGCAGGGGCACAGCACGATGATTGGCAGAACTGGAATGGTGCAATGGATGGTGATGAACTCTTCAGAAGGGACAGGCAAGGAATGAGATGTGGTGGGGTAGCCCTGTTATTTAACATATTCAGTAGTGAGAGGCATGGCAATCTGCTAAGAGAGTGATGAAACATCTTTAAGTCTGTGTGCTTTGGCCAGGAGGAGCTCTTAGGGGATGGACAGTTCTGACTATGGGAGCACTCTGCAATGAGGGGTTTGAAGTAAGACAAGACTCATCAGAGTAATCCAGTAAATGCTTTTTTAAAGAACAGTGTAAATGTGAAACAACTTTTAGAAAGCATTGTTAGAATTTTTTTTAATGTAAGCTGAGAATTGAAATCTGCAGGTAACTTTTCTTTTGAGGTTATGCCTCACACAGAAAGAGACATAACCATGTACCTCCCATTGCAGAAGAACCTGAGCCTCCCAAAGAATCACTCAGGTTAGACTGCAGCTCGGGAAATCTTTATCCAATGCCCTTCTGCAAGCAGGACCACCTCTGGGATCAGATGAGGCTGCTCAGTGTTTTCTGCAGTTGGGTCCTGAAAACTCCCAAGGATGACGCCTGCACAACTTCGTTAGGCAACCTGCTCCACTGCTGGCCTGTCCTCATGAGGAAACTTTTTTCCATGTATTAACCTCAGCCTTCCCTTCTCCAGGCTAAGCTGCCCAGTTCCCCCCACTTTTCTGACAGTCACACGTGCTAGCCCCTGCCTGTTGTGGTGGCTCTCCACTGGACTGGACCATTTCAGCTGACCTGTATTTTCCCAGGGAAAGGCCTATCATCCAGCACATGCTGCACGTGCTGATACCTGCGATTTCCCCAGATGCAGGCAACTTGGTTTCATCTTTTGTGATGATGGCAAACTGCTCATGTGTCCAGCAGTAACTGGGGATGGATGCATTCTGGCTTTGCTGGGAAGAAACCACGAGATTAATAAATCCATGGGCTTTCTAATAGAGCAAATTAACATTTCAGTTACTTTTGCAACTGTAATGTTCTGAACAAGGCTGGTGTAGAAGACCTTTTACTCCTGCGGCCCAAGCAAGCACTGCAGAGGTTTTCCTGGAAAACGCCAAAAATCCCTCAACTACGAAATCCCCTGTACCGATATCACAGTGACCTTTCCAACTTCAGCGAATACCAACAACCTGATTCCTCCAGTTCCAACTTTATATGGCTTTGCCCTATGGAAGTACAGCATTAGAAGCTTGCAGAATTTTTTTCACAACAACGCCTACAAAACATACGTACAATAAAACACATTTGGTGTAAGAGACTCGTTTTGTGTGGTGAAACTTCCGTTTAATGCAACTGATATTCTATTTATAGCACAGGCGCGCTCCCCTCCCCGCTCCAGGTGCTCTCTCGACACAAGATGGCGGTGGCTGCGGGGCGGGGCTGCGCACGCGCAGTGGCCGGGCGGGGGGGCAGGGCGCGGGGCAGTGGGAGCGGAGCGCGCGGGGTGGGAGC
>WBMV01002180.1:20490-34135 GCA_013396655.1 Campylorhamphus procurvoides | reverse complement strand
CCTCCTGCCCCCCCCGCCGCCGCCGCCGCAGCCCCAGCAGGGCAACGGGCTGCCCGCGGCCGGGCGCCCCAAGGAGAAGAAGCGGCCGCGAGAGAACAAAGAGGTGCCACGAGCCAGCCTGCTCAGCTTCCAGGACGAGGAGGAGGGTGAGGAGAGAGGTTGCCCGGCCTTTGGCTCATTGTTTGCGGGGGTGGATGGGACTCGGAGCTGGTCGGCCCGCACCGGGCCTCGCCCGCCGTCGGCGCAGCCCTGGGCCTCCCAGAGAGCCGGGACCCTTATGTATTTTTTAAGGCAGTCGGGTTGCCCCGTGTGATGGAGGAAGACCCTGGGGGCACGGTGTGGGCGGACGGGGATGCACGGGCAGGGAGCGCGCCGTCGGCCCCGCTCTTCCCCGGTCCGATCCGGCTTCTGCGGAGCCAGCGCGCTCCCAGCACCGCAGGTTGAATTCTGGTATAGAGGTTTAAATTGTCTCTGCTGCTATATTACTGGGGTCTTACTGTTCCAGCCGTGTTTCGTTCAGTGCACCTGGGTGGCCCGCAGGTAAGGCTTTGTGCGGTAGTAGATGCTGGGCTCCCCTGTGGAACCTGCCACATCCCCCCGGGACCAGCAGCGTTGACTGAAATGCATCTGATCTGTGGCTTTGGGTCGAGTTGGTTTTAATCCGATGTGGCTGGTTTTCACGGGTCATATAGGACTGCCTGTTGTCGTAGCACTTTGTATACATTTTGAGTTTTCTTAGAATGAGTTATCTTGTAATCACTGGAACTGGGTTTCTAAGACTGGTGATTTGAAATCGTGACAGAAATACTGAATATACGGAATTATGTTTTGAAAAACCCAGCCAGTGTTTGTTAATGGCATTTCTGAAGTTGTAGGTACAAAATTAAGATATTTAGTAGGTAAGTATACTTCTTGGCAGGTCTAATGTGTTGTTTTCCAATTTCTCTTTTGAAGAAACTGAAGAAGTTTTTAAAGTGAAGAAATCAAGTTACAGCAAAAAGATTGTAAAACAGCTGAAGAAAGAATACAAAGAAGATCTTGAAAAATCAAAAGTTAGAACAGAGGTCAATTCTCCAACAGATGGTAACTGCAAAAATAATAGTAACTTTTGTAGTGGAAAAGATAGAGTATTGTGATTTCATTTTTTCTTTTCAAGATGAATTGTTAGTCTTGTAGAGGATTTTGCATTTAGAGCTGAAGTAAAGCACACATTAAATGTGTTATTTGAGCCTTACAAATGCTGTTCTGAAGGTGGTAGAGTTCTTTGATGCTCTCATGTAAAAATTTATATAGAAGGATGGAACTTCTCAGCTCTGTATATGGTCATCAGTAATCAGTATTCTGAATTTCAGCTGTGGTTATGACAAATGAGTTTCTTACTGAATTAGGAAGGAGTTAAATTAGTTTAAAAATGTGCCTGCTGCTTGTCTGACAGGATGTGTCCTTGTAATGCATCTTCTAAATGGAAGACTTTTGGGATGAGCAGAGTGGTGGTCTTTGTTATTAAGTAAGTTGTTCAACAGCTACATTTTCAGGATGTGGACCTTAGAGTAGATTTGATGATTAAGGTGACACACTGAAAGTGTTAGAGCAGAAGGATCTTTTAACAATGTACAGGCCTCCACAGCTTGGAATAGAGCCTGGGACTTCAGTTCCAATTGTACTGTTTTTTGGGAAGCTCATTGGTAAAGTTATGTTTTTTCATAGAGTGTATAATGCTATGAGCATGAGCTGAGCGGCTTATGATCTAAAGATTGCAGTGGTACAGCTGAAGCATATGGGAGTTGAACATGATCCTGTGCAGGAAATGTCCTTTTTATATTTAATTAAGTTGTTCTTTTAAAATTCTTAAAGGTTTTTTATGTGTTTAGAAAACCCACAAATTCTTTATTAGAATCTTTAAGTTGCCTGTGCAGTGGTGTGGGGCATGAACAAAACCAGAAACAATCATTTCTATGGCTAGTGTTCAGGTCATCTGTGAAAACCTGGGTCTTAATTCTTGCTTCTGTCACAGAGAGTCTTAAAAAATTGCATTTTGCACATGGCTGTCTGGGCTTATTTTCTGTTTCTGCTGTCCCTAGTTGATGTGGTTATAGTGTAGAGACCTTGTGGCTGCTACTGAGTCAGTAGCCTGAATTCTCTAAACAAATGCTAGAGTCTAAAAACTCAGATATGTGCAGGTTGGATTGGATAGCTAAGTTTAACATGCATTTTTTTTTACATAGTATTTGTACTTGCTGCCTGTGTCTATGTGGTACCTACCTGATATAGAGGGGATGTTGCACCTAACCCCAGAAGAAAATGAAAGGTTCTTTTGAAGTGAGTCTGCTGTTGGAGAAAGATTTGGTGTAATGCAGGCAGCGCTTTTGCGTTCCATGTGTAAGAGCCACGGCTGCATATATGATCTCGAGTTCCCTTACTTAATACTTGACAATATGGAGAGTGTTTAGTGGCTGTTGATGCACCTGCCTTGTCAAACTCTGTTTTGAGAGGATATCAGTGACTTAATCACAGTTAGGAAAGCATGTATTACTAGATCGCAAGCAATAAAATTATCATTTAACATCTTAATTTGATTTTAACTTTTGGTTTTTGTGTCTTAAATACTTCCGAGTGATCTCTATAAAAGGAGTAAAACATGGGCTTTGTTGTCTTATCAGTCGAAGCACCACTAGAAAAGACAGGACAGAATAAGGATATAGGCCAAGAAGATGGAACTGCAAACAGTGAGCATGGTGAAGAAGAAATGGAAGTTGAAAGTGAAAAGGAAGATGAGAAACCAAAAGCTGGTGGGGCGTTTTCTAATGCTCTGTCATCACTGAATGTTCTCCGCCCAGGTTGGTCTTTGTAATATGTCGATAAGTTACCAAATGCTTTAGCCAATATTTACAGCAGACTAATGGGTATGAGAGATTAGGAAATAGTTTCCGACAATATATCTACCGTCTGAGAATTCAAGAAACTGCTGTTTTCTAAAGGTGTTCATTTTCACAAGCCTTATGAGAGAGAATGATTTGCTACAGAATGCTTCATCTTGAGGTCCAAAGCAGCAATTTGTCTCCCAAATAGATGACAGGCTGTAAAAAAAATCTAGATTTGGAATAGATTACTTCATTTGAGTTTTAACTGCTTTCAGTTAAAATCTATTCTGTAATTCAAATGTTTCAGTTACAGGTCTGCAAGGGATCTGAAATATTTTCCTAACCTGTTTTGTATAACGAGGTTCTAGTCAGGCCCTGAGGCCAAAGAAATCAGTCTGAGAAAATATTTTCAAAACTAATTTGCTAATTGTGGTATACTGCTCCCCAAATATAAGATGGATGTCCTGGGAGCACACATTGATTTGGGGAAATTGTTCTTTATGTAACTTAAGTTGCATTACTTTTGTGCTTTAGATTTTAGAGTTTTTAATTAGGTCTGCTTTTCTTGTTCCTGTTCAATTTTACAATTTTCTCATATTAACTTTGTCTGATTAGGTGTCCTCTTAGTCTCTGAGCTGTCATCATCTGTTGAAATGGTCAGTGCTTTTTGTTCCCCCAAAGTAAGGAGAGCTGGGAGCAGTATCAGGAGAAGAAGTGACAGTCACGCTCCTCAGTTTCTTCCTCCCTTTCCAATAGTCAGCTCCTGTAAAGGGCTTCCTCTTCTCTAGGAATGTTTCCCATAGGAACATCAGGCTTTTGTTTGTATGACACGTGAGCTGCCTGAAGCAGAGTCACACTTGTTGTGAAGATCCCAACTTTGAGGGTTTCTGGTCAGAAAGTTTACATGTTTAGCTCTAAGTTGCTTGCACATATTTCTGGGAGTATGGATTTTTTTCCTCCTGCTTTTTTTCGTCTATGTGCAAAGATGATTTAGTAGGGTGGCAGAGATGAGTGGTAATAAATTGTAATGCCTGTTTTGTTGCAGTGGTTGTTTAATGGTGCACACATCTGTCTCTAGGAGAAATTCCAGATGCTGCTTTTATTCATGCCGCTAGGAAAAAGCGTCAAATGGCTCGTGAACTCGGAGACTTTACCCCCGTTGACAGTGAACCAGGTAAAGGCCGCCTTGTTCGAGAAGATGAAAATGATGCCAGTGATGATGAAGATGATGACGAGAAGAGGAGGATAGTTTTTACAGTGAAGGAAAAATCCCAAAGGCAAAAGATTGCTGAAGAAATAGGTAAAACCTTTTTAGAAGGACAGCAGATAAACATTCACACTGTTTTCGCTGCGAGTACTCCCATTCAGCATTTTTAAACAATGTGTTTTTTAAACAATCGAGTTCTATTCCATTTCTAAGGAAAAGTTTCTACTTTTTTACATTTGTACATTTCTACATAATGGAATCTGCTTATAAAATTTGAAGCACAAAACTGTATTCCTGTGCACACTGCTGAATCTGATAGAAACTTACACTAAGGATCAGTTCTTATGTTTGCTGTACTCTGTTTTTAGGAAGTATATAAGTTTGAAAAGAAAAACATTTGGTAGAGAATTCTCCTTGCTGACAAGCAGGTAAAATAACCTCCTGGAAAATGAGAATTAGTAAGATATCTAGGTTTTTAACATTTGTGGGGGTTTACCAGCAGTTAATTGCAAATTTACTCGTTGGATCTTTCAAGTGGAACCCCTGTGCTAATAATTCACAGGCCAATGTCCTTAATTTCTCATGAAGAAGAAAGGAAGATGTTCTGAGTTCTCGCTGAAGCGTGGTCTCAGGTTTCTTAACTTACAGCCCTTACTGTGTATGCATTATCTCCATTTTCTTACTTGGCTGTTTCACTTGTGTGAAGGTATTGAGGGAAGTGATGATGAAGCACTGGTGGCCGGGGAGCAAGATGAAGAACTCAGTAGATGGGAGCAAGAGCAGATACGGAAAGGAATCAATATACCCCAGGCATGTATATAATCGAACTCTTTTTTGGTTTGTTTCTGCATGTACTGGCTAAATCTGTTACAAACTTGAGTAGTTTACAGAAGGCTTTTTCATCTGAGAAATTCAGTGTGTAAATGCTGATAATCTTTAAAGAGAAATAGTATAAATAAAAGTTATAATGATACTGAGAATTTGTCCATTAAAGAAGGTGCTTCTGAGGGTGTTTTTTTGCTTCCACCTTAAATGTTGGAAGTTCTATGCTTAAATCCACTTGATAGTTACATTTTTCACTGTGTAAAATTTGAGATATGTAAGAAAGTTTCTCCTTTCTTTAAAGCCTAATATAGTACAATTGCATTTTCTCTACCGTTAGGTTCAGCCAAGTCAGCCTGCTGAAGTGAATAATCTGTACTACCAGAACACTTACCAGACACTGTCTTATGGTTCATCATATGGTATTCCATACACCTATGCTGCATATGGATCCTCGGAAACCAAATCTCAAAAAACAGATAATACAGTTCCTTTCAAAACTCCCACTAATGAGATGACTCCTGTTACTATTGATTTGGTAAAGAAACAGCTTAAAGACAGGTAGGATAGACAATCTTTTTAGACTTAAAGACCTGTCCCCTAGGTTTCTGTTCCTCAGGTGTCTTTAGTTTCGGTGAGGAAGAGTTTCATCGCTGGAAAAGTACTGACTGTCACATCCATTAAAAAAAGGGCAGACAAAAAAAAGCTCAAAATGAAGATGACATTGACACTTTGTTCGAAACTCTCCTTGGATTGCTTCTCTGGAAGCGAAGCTTTAAATATGATGCCATTGATCTTGTTGAAGACAGGTCTGAGTTGCATCTTCTGGACACTGCACTGTTTTATAGTGAAGAAGTGAAAGGCCAGTGAAGTGTTCAGCTTATTAAGCTGCATTCTTTTAAGCTATGAATCAGAGTTTTTCCCTTCAGTAGATAAAGAATTTAATTTTTAGTATACACAGGGTTTTGTTGGTGGGTTGGTTGTTTTGGTTTTGGTTTTTTGTTCTGGTTTTTTCCTTTTTTTTTTCTTTTTTTGGTTTAAACACTGTAATCTGCTTGTCAGGTACACAAAAGGTCTGGAATGAACAACGCAATTGCAATGAGAAATCATTTGTAATGAACAGCTTGCACTTTACATATCTTCAAAATTGGTTTGTATGCCCCTTGTAGTGTTACAGCCTTTGACAGTGAATCAAGTTAGTAGAGGAAAAAGCACTTTATATAAGATATAGTTCCCGTCTACCTGCAACCTTTTATCCAGGTTTCTTTAGGGCCTGCCTTGCACTATTCTGTGTGCTATCAACTCCTGTGAAAATTTATGGGAGTGGCTGGTGCAATGCATTCAGCGTAGTCTAGCAAATGAATTTCAACGATTAGTCTTGCCGTTGATGGAGAGAGGGGAGAAAGTGACAAATGAAGGTTGGAGAACATGTCTTTGCATTTCCCATATATGGGCTCAGTACTTGCACTGTCTGTTTAATATCTCAACGGTCTGAAAGAGACAGACTTCTAGATGTAAATTTACTATTTATCCGTTGCCCTTCAGGTTGGACTCTATGAAAGAAATGCACAAGGCTAATCGGCAGCAATATGAGAAACATCAACAAAGCCGAGAGGACTCTACCAAGGCAATTGAAAAATTAGAAGGGTCTTCTGGGGGTATTGGTGAACAGTATAAGTTTTTGCAAGAAATGCGAGGGTATGTCCAAGACTTGCTTGAGTGTTTCAGTGAAAAGGTAAGGATGCAAAAATATTCATCTCTTTAAAAAAAAAAACAAAAGGTCTCCTAGTACATGCCAAACATCACATTTTCCTCTGTTTTCAAAAAAAAGTCTCCTGAGAACATACCCTTCTAAAGGTTTGGTTATTGGAGGATTGAAAAGATAACTTTCCATCATGCTAAGCTGATTATCAGAAACTTCTCTTCACAGTGTAAGCAGCCACTGACTTCAGATTGCCTAAAAACTTGCAGATTTTGTCTCTTTAGTTCTTTGGTAGATACTCTGGCATTTCAAGTTTACACAGATGCTGCTTTTACTTGTGTTGGATATCAGATTAGCAAAAGTAAGGGCTGACATGATCTTGTTAGTTTCTGGAATGTTTTGTGTACACAGTAACAGAGACTTGTATCTTCTGTGTTATTACAGACTTCCTTTTGCCAGGCATTACTTGATATTACTCTAGTCCGAAGGAGAAGAGTTGTAAAAGTAATGTAACTGACTTAAAAATAGACTTAAAAATATCCTTCTTTCATGTAGTGTGGTACGTTTATATATGTCTAACTCAAAAACATGGTCTTTTTTTCTTACGTTTTTCTCTGTTTTGTTTACTTTGTTGTGAATATTGTAGGAGCTCCTGAATATATGTACATATTTATATATATCTTAGGCACACACAGGAGCTGTAGAATTCAGTTAGCAGTATATAGACTATTTCTTCATTGTCTTCTGACTTGAATGCAGTAGTACAATAGCTTCTTAATATATTATCTGTCTGAATGACTGAGTAGTTTAAGCTACTGTTTGCCCAGCTTGTTCAGTGTAGGAGAGGAACAGAAAAGCATTCTGGCTGTTAATGGGCTAGACATTAATTGGCCAATATTAGTGGAACTGGGAGAGACCAATCTTCAGTCCTGTAAAGTGAAGCATAACTTCTTGTAAACAAACCTAGGAAGTGTGAACCAGTTAGTTCATCCAACTGATTGATTACTGTAACTAATTAGTTGCAATTGATTGTTCACTGATGAAGCTGTACTCCCGAATCTGACAGATTTTGTATAAACCAGGAAAACTGTTAAGAAATAGTGTAACAATTTCTGTTCAGTTTGTAGGAAGGTTATTGGCCTACCTAGCTATACTAGTAAATCAGTTCCAGCTGTTGTACAGAAAATTAACTAGCCTGTTTGTTAAATTATCAGCAGCTACAGTTGGTTTCATACAATATACCCTTGCTTTTCTGGTAGTTGGCCTTTTAAGTATTCTACATCTGGATGCCTTCCTCCCCCTTTTCACCCTCCCTGTACCTCACCTGCCCTTCCAGTCTGTTGAACTTTTAAGATGTGACTTTTGTCATCTCACACTTCTTAGAGGCATTCACAGTCTTGCTGGTTTCAGGAGGAGGCTGTTGCTATATTTGTATACACAGTGAGCTGCAAAAGCAGAAGGTGATATGGTCAGTCTAACAGGAGCATTTCATTTATTATGATATTATTTGGCCAGATAATGTGGTCTGGAATTCAGTGCTTTCAGCATGAAAAATGTACCATCAAATTCAGAACCAGTAGCCCACACTACACTACAAAGTTTTCTTAAAAGGAGGTAGGAGGAAGGGGAAAAAAATCATGTAATAAAAGCAGTGTCAGTTTTTATTTCAGTGAAATGCACTAGGACAGTAAATTGTTGTGATCTTTTGAGTGTAGAGATAAATTGCCTTCAGCTCTTTGGTAGAACCTGTGGCCCTAAGTGCTTCATATTTAAAGTGTTGCTTTTATTATTTATAATAATGTACATAGTTACGATGATAATATACATAAGCATATAAAATGTGTATTTATACATGTGATAATATTGTATGTGTATATATACATACATATATGAACACGTATCTTAAAATATGGTATTCTGAAGATATTTTGAATGTTAGAATCACTTTGCCCATTCGTAAGGCACAGCGGAGAGTATAATGAGACAGCTATTACACAGATTTTACAAACAAGCACTGGAAAGGTCACATCCTCTGTGATAGCTTTTTTTTGTCCATAACTAAGAAAACCAATGGAGTGGATGATGTTTGCGTGGCTTCCTTCAGAAGCAGTTACTGTCAAAATTACACTTTCTGAGAAGGCTAGTGAGTGGTAATGGTGATTTTACATTTGGGATGCAGGAATGTACAGTGGATACAGAAAGACTGAATTGTTCTGAGCATACTTTGACAGCACAGGTGAATGAACTGTTACTTTACTTGCAAAAGTAAGTTATCAAAACACACTCTGTGTGTTTGAGATGTGGGCTGTAGGTTAAAATTATCCTTGTGATCTAAATGTTTAGGGAGCTTTCTACTTTTCCTCTTACATTGTTACAGTGAAAGTGAACAAAAAAACCCTCGAAAACACTGAATTTAAGGTATTGACTAAACAAAACAGGGAATGAGGCCTGTAACTTTATAGTAGTCAGTGAAATTGTCTGTGACTCATTAACCACAGTATTGATTATAGAAAAAGAAGGGCTTCTAATTCTCTTTGTGTTTTAAATGGGAAGTACTTTTGAGTGGATTCATATATCTGAAAACATCACTGGTTTGGTTTTTTTTGAGACAATTACAGTAAATAACTAGGGATGCTTTGAAAAAAATTCATTAAACTCTTCAGTGTTAGAATTTCCTTTACATATTTAAGAGAAGAAGCTGTATTTCTATGGTAAATTGCAGTAAAACTAGTATTTTTTAATTACTATTATTTCTGTTCTAAAAATTCTCTTAAATTTTGAATATAGGGTTCCAGTGCTGGGATACCTTACTCTCTACTCTTTTCTCCAAAAGACGTGTGCATCTTTTGAGTTGGTGTAGGTTGCTTTCATTTTAATCCCTGGAGCCCCATTTATCCCACAAAGAGCTAATACTTCTTTCCTTTTAACATCTCCTCTGATGTGTGTCAGTCTCAGCAAGCTGAAGTGGTCCTGTAGCTGTAATCTCAGAATCTTACATTTTACTGAAGGAGGTTCTTTAATAGCTGCTGAGTCACATGCTAAATTACATCAGGAAACAATTCCTGATTTTATGTTTTGTTTTGAAAAAACCCCGTAATCCTGGATGGTAGGTAGCCATGAAATATTTGAGCTAAAAGGCTCGAAGACTGTGGAGTAAGCATTCATCTCAGAGGTAAGGAGGATATGGCTTAAGTGTTCATGCCAAAAGAACTTACCTTTCCAAATGAAGAGATTGTGAAAAGCTCTGGTTTGCATTTGAATATATATAATGGTCTAATATTAGCTTGTCCCAGGAAATGAATTTTTGCAACAGTGAGTAGTGAACTTGCTATTTAATGTCAGGACTGTTGTAGTATCATCTGTTTTTAGAGTTGCTACTAAAATTTAGTCCATTAAAAAAAAAAGTGACAGGTCTGACCTGACTTACCTGTGTATCATTCACGGTTATATTTAATCCATAACTTGCACGAATTGTACTAATTTAGTTTTAGTGATTGTCTAGAGAAACATTTGACTGATTTGAATTCCCTTTGGCATAAGACAGTTACACTGGGCTTGGTTCCATTTCAGTGATAGTATTTCAGCATATACTAATAAGAGTTGGAGCAGAAGAATAGCTGCTGGCTGCAGGAGGGTGTATTGATGGGTGTTTTCTTCAATGTGTACAGTCGTGTTACTTTCTCATTTAAGTATAGAATACTTCATTCTTGTTTATAGATAGAGAGGAAACTGAGGTCTGATAATTTTAAGCCGTTATATAACATGTAACACACTTGGTAGAGAAAGCGAAAGTACTGGAAAGACTGTTTCACACTCTAAAATTGTTGTCTTGCTGTGTAGACTCATTCAGTCCACAGAAGTTGCTTTCAGAATGCTCTTGCTCTGATTGAAAGTTGCCAACATTAAATGCATGCATTTTCCACACCTTACCAGTGCAGATAATGCAAACAAGTAAAAGGAAAGAGTTTGTGCTGCTAGGAGCACAGCCACTGTGTTATGCTTCGGAAATAGGATGGTACCCCAGAAGCTGAGCAGGTAAAGAACTGGATGTTACGTAGTGTGTTGTATTTTTACAGGTGCCTCTGATTAACGAACTTGAGTCCGCAATGCACCAGCTGTACAAACAGCGAGCTTCCCGCCTTGTCCAAAGACGACAAGATGATATTAAAGATGAATCTTCGGAGTTTTCAAGCCATTCAAGTCAGTCCATCTTGAAGGTTTTTATTATTCATTAAACAACCTTGTTTACTTAATTGACATGTAAATGTGTAACATATGATTGTCTTAAAAGTTTATCCTTACTCTGGAGATATATAGCAGCATGTTTAGATGAAAGTTCTCTAATCTGTTCTATTTTAAACTCCAAACCACTCTAACTCTGACTTCATCTCTCCTTTCTGTTTCTCTTAACTATATTTTATTTTTCCTAGCACTGACAATGTATGCATGGTGGCAGTGAAAATAGTGGTAGCATGTGACCCCCCATTTTCCTATTATGTCAGGACTTTTTAAAAATTTCTTGCATCTGTAAGTGTTATTTAACACCTACAGTTAACGCTGTACAAAGCCATGAAGCATTGGGCTAGACTTCTGTCTAATGCTCTGTTTTGGAGCCAGCATGAATATTCCATTTCAGACACTTAACTGGTAAAGCTAAAGAACTGGAAGACTAATCAGACTAATACAAAGTGACCCTATATGAAATACAGCTTAAGATTAGCCCGTTAAAACTCTTGCTTACTGTGAGTTTGTGGATGGGTATTCTCACTGAGGAGGTTTCTTGTGGTGATTACTCTTCAATATGTAAAACTCTTAAGAATTGTAGATGTTAACTTGGATAGAAATATATTTCTCGGAGGAGGTTTTATTCAGTATATTAAAAAAAAAAGACAGGTAAAATATCCTAGTAATTGGAGTCCTCCTTATGCTTTGGAGAGCTTCACAGTTTTGCAGATGGCTTTCTTGTCTGTCCTAGTTGCTGATGTAAAATGCTATAACAGAAGCCATTTCCTATTGGGTCACTGTGGGACCAGAGATGAAATCTTGTTAATACCATTAGCTAGAATTTACTGAGGATGATAAAATGTTAGGGTGTTAGAGTTGGTCATTCCTTTACAGAGTGGTTAGCATGCATGTTCTTTTTAGGACTATTTGAAACCCCAGGAGTCACATGTAGGCCTTGCAGTTACCATGAAAATGCTGTTGTGAGAACTAGAAATCTAATGCACTAGACGTGTTTTTCCTAGAAGAAGCTTAGAATGTATTCATTTAGACTGAAATTTAGTGGGAGTAGGGGGATAGTTTCATGGCCAAGGTTGGGCTTTACAGAGAGCTCCTATGTAGTATCTGGTAGTTCTGAGAAGGTTCTTAGTAGTTCTGCTGTTGAATTGGAACAGTAAAATAGATCATCATTAATACTTGTAATGATGAATTTGTAAATAGATTTAGGAGTAAATTTAAGTATTCTGACTAAAGTTTGGATAGGCTATTTTTTGAATGTTGATATTTCAGTGGGTGGACTTGAGCACTGACTAGCATTCAGTCCACTGTTTAAAATTTACCTGGGAAGAAGGAACTGGGAACACTCCTGCTAGCTAGCTGCTGATTTAGCAGGAACATCTATAAAGATAGTGACAGCTTGGAGAGAAGGGAAGATGATTTATCTTCCTGTAGATTTTGATATGTTTTAAACTTTAGCAATCTAAAGCATATGAATTAGAAAATAACTAAAACTCAAATGGCGTATATTCCTGCTCCAGTCATTCATCCCTGCCTTTCTT
The DNA here is from genome assembly GCA_013396655.1 of Campylorhamphus procurvoides. Lineage (NCBI taxonomy): Eukaryota > Metazoa > Chordata > Aves > Passeriformes > Dendrocolaptidae > Campylorhamphus > Campylorhamphus procurvoides. The sequence goes on along the minus strand of WBMV01002180.1, from coordinate 21,763 downwards.
TTTGTTAATTGTCTTTTCAAAAGATACATGGTGAATGTGTAAGGAGCACCTTTTGTCTTAAAAGCTTCAGTCTAAGCAATTTCTATTAAAACTGTTGACTTTTGTATAATTGGGCGCTGTTGTGAGATGTACAAGAGTGAAGTATGGTGAAAATTATTTCACATTTAAGGGGAAATTTTCCGAATGCCACTACTTTCTGTTTTAACCTCTACACTTGATGAATTCAGGCTTCTGGGTTTTTTCTTTTTTTTGAAAACTTCGACTTTCCACTTCAAATTACACTTAGCTTAAAAGTAGGTAAAAGGCTCTTATGAAACTGCCTACAGCACATTTATAGAATCCTAAATAAGCATTTTAATTTTCGTTGATGTAATTTTGCAGATAAAGCCCTGATGGCACCAAACCTTGATTCATTTGGGCGAGACAGAGTGATCTATCAAGAACAAGTCAAGCGTCGAACTGCAGAAAGGGAGGCTAGAAGGTAGAGGATGAGATTTCTTGTCCATTTAGGAGTGTTTGCCTGCTTACATGATACAACTGTCATGTGCAACATACTAACATTCCCTGCAAAGGGAAGAAAACAATGCTGGGCAGAGGTGTTCTTATATATCCCAACTTACCATGCAAGTGTACAAAACGAGACACCATTGCATGATACTGATTTAAAGTCACCAAAAGAAAGCTTATATGATCTCTGCTGGTTTCTTTTCCTTCTGTTGTTTGAGGCAGCAATATAGTGGAATATTTGAGGTAGTGACGTAGTAGAAGTTCTATTCAGCCTGACTTTCCTTGAGTTGGAAATTAGGACAACCTTAAGTGGGTGTGTTCATTGCATAGGTGGGAAGAAAAAAGTGATAGCTGGTCTATCTTTTCCAGAGCTCGCCGTAGACAAGCAAGAGAGCAAACTGGGAGGATGGCAGATCATCTTGAAGGCCTTTCCAGCGATGATGAGGAAACTTCAACAGATATCACAAACTTCAACTTGGAGCGAGGTTAGAAAAGCAACTGAAAAGTTAGAAAAGTTTGGGTTGGAAGGAGCCTTAAAGCTTCTCTAGTTCCAAACCTCTGCCATGGGCAGGGACACCTGCCACTATCTCAGGTTTCTCCAAGCCCCATCTAACCTGACCTTGAACATTTCCAGTGATGGGGCAGCCTGTGGCAGGGCCTGCCCAACCTCACAGGGAGGAATTTCTTCCCAGTGTCCCATTTAACCCTACCTTCTGTCCTATCACTACATGCTCTTGTAAATAGTCTGTATCCTTCTTCCTTGTAG
>WBMV01002180.1:1604-18851 GCA_013396655.1 Campylorhamphus procurvoides | reverse complement strand
AACCTCTGCCATGGGCAGGGACACCTGCCACTATCTCAGGTTTCTCCAAGCCCCATCTAACCTGACCTTGAACATTTCCAGTGATGGGGCAGCCTGTGGCAGGGCCTGCCCAACCTCACAGGGAGGAATTTCTTCCCAGTGTCCCATTTAACCCTACCTTCTGTCCTATCACTACATGCTCTTGTAAATAGTCTGTATCCTTCTTCCTTGTAGACTCCCTTCAGGTACTGTAAGGCCACAGTTAAGTCACCCTGAGGTCTCCCCTTGTCCAGACTGAACAATGCCAATTCTTTCAGCCCTATGTAACAAAATACCAAATCTTTGGCAGGAAAAAAAAAGAAAAAAAAAGAAATAGATACAAACGCAACCCTGTCTGTATATGTTGTCATACTTTGGAGAAAGTTGGAACTGTTCATTCCTGAAACTTAAGAGTGACCAGAACAGTCTCTTTCACCAACCTTGTGCAGCTTGCAGCCAACTGAATACCCCATCCTTATTGAGATGCTTTTTATTTAATTTAGACATTATTTTGCTGGCAAGCAGTAAGTTCTAGGACCTTCAGTAAGTCTTCCGTCCAGCTTCTAACATGGTTTATCATTCTTGAAATACCCTCTTGTGTTACCTGTGAAATTTTGAAAACCTCACTGCTTTAGAAACTTTTTTTTTCGATTGCTGGGAAGTATTTTGTGGAGTTTTGCATAAGCTTCTAGAAATTCAATGACAAAAATTTTGTTGAGTCTTGTTACAGCCTCACAAAGTGTGCAGATGATAGAAAACAATGATGAATACAAACATTGCAGAAAAATCTTGTACAATTACTATTCTTTCTGATTAAAGAAAATTTAATCAGATTAGAAGAAGTGAGCAGGACAACAGCAAGGATCACATACATAGAATTGCTTTTGTGGCGTTTGAGGAGAAATTGAACAGTGTTGCTTGCTTCAAGTAGAATAATGTCAACTTTTCACAGTATGAGAGCTGGGGGTCATGAAATTAAGTGATAGGATAGGTGTAAAATAAAGAAGTCACTTCCCACAGAGAAGGTAATAAATGTTGAAGTCATTGCTGTAGGTAGTTGTAGAGGCCCAAAGTATGAACAGATTAGAAAAGCGATTAGATTAACTGTGTAGCTATTACGTCCTTTGGAAGTGCAAACAATTTTCACCCCTTTAGTAGCTGGCTGATTTACTCAAATTGTGCATGCAGGGAGAGCTCTTTGATAAACAGAGCAACTGTTTAGGGTTGTTAGGTGTTAATATAATTAACTTCACTAAATTAAAATATCTAGACTAAAACTTCAGTGTGGCTAAATTCCTCTTGGTAATTTGGCCCTTTTAGTGTGCAAAAGCATTTTGTAGGAGTTTCTTCAGTTTCTGATTTAGTGGTTTTTAAGTCTTTTTTTAATAATTTTTTAATCAGTCACGTTAGTCCAGAAACAGATTTTGCACTTTGGACCTGCCAGCTTTATATATATTGTCTTTTCTTGATCCCATTATGAAAAGTGTGGTTATATGACATAATGTCCGGTTCCCTCAACCTTGTCTCTACCTGCTGTGCGTACTAGTAGTGTTCACTATGTACAGGTTGCTACTGTAATTGAACAACCGTGACTGCAGCAAATATGACTACTTAAAATGAAATAAACCCTGAGTGGTAGAAAAGATGAGAGGAAAATAATATATAGAGAAAGCAGTTTGGACTATAAATAAAATAGTAAAGAAGGTGCTAAGGGATCATTGCCCAGTGCTAACAGGCATGTTCTGAACAGGAATTTAGCATGGTATCTGCCAGGACTCACTCTGTCTGAACTGCCAATTCAGTTGGCTTATCTGAGATGCCCTCCTGTATTTGCATTTGGCTCATCAAAGATGTAGAATAATTTGTGTTGGAAGGGACCTGGAGGTGAGCTGTTCAAAACACCCTTGCACAAGGCTGGCTTTGAAGTTAGATTGACTGAATACAACCCAATACATCACGAATCCTGCTTCTGGTAAATGACAATAATGTCAGTCTATGGGAGAGTACTAATGCGCTCATGGTTTTATTGCTTTGTATATTTGAGGCAGAAGTAACAGAACTTTTAAAGTTGGTGTTTTTTGGTTTTGTATATAGGAGTTAGCTTATGTCAGAGAGCATCAAAGAATGTCTTGAAAGAGGTATTACAGGGACTAGGTCATTAACATCTTGCTCCTTTTCTCCCCTGCCAGATCGCATATTGAAAGAATCCAGCAAAGTTTTTGAAGATGTTTTGGAAAGCTTTTACTCAATTGATTGTATTAAGTCACAGTTTGAAGCTTGGCGCTCCAAGTACTTTGCTTCTTATAAGGATGCTTACATTGGCCTCTGTTTACCAAAGCTGTTTAACCCTTTAATCAGACTTCAGCTGCTTATCTGGACTCCTTTGGAGGTAAGGTCCTGTGCAAGTAGCTTGTGCATAAGCTTCTACATAGTGGTTCTTTCACACTTCCACAGAGCAAAGTAAATTGTGTCTCTGATGTGTGCTTCTCCTAAAGGTGTGTTCTAGGGATGAAGTTTAAAACAGGCAGCTCTCTTGGGGCAGAGTTTTTCTGGAGATTCTGGACTCCCAGCAGGCCAGAGTTCAATTCAGCACATACTAGGACCTTCTTAGTTGGTGGTGTAGACCAAAAAGTCAAACAACATAAATAAAGGTGTCCCAGCCCATTGCAGTGAGTTGTAACTAGATGATCTTTAAGGTCCCTTCCAACGTGAACCATCCTGTGGTTCTGTGAAAATACATTTAGGCTCTAAAATACTTCAGAGGAAATTGTGACTAGATATGCTTTGTCTTTGGAAATGGAACTGAGAAGCCTGTTCGTTTGTTCAGTTACAACTGATGTCTCTAGATATATATATTTCTTTCATCTACACATTCATACCCTATAGAATTCTGGCTGGCAATTTCCAAATCTTCCACATAGTACTCATTGCCCAGTTACTAGGTAGGGAACATGGGAAAAGCAGGACAGCATTGTTGCAGCCCAGTATCCCTGGCACATGTTTGTTGTGCAGCTTGCCATATGTGTTCTTACATGAGATGTCCCCAGGACAAACAGGTCAGGTACCTTTTTACTTCTATTCTCTTCCTTCTTTTTTCGGAAGTGGGTTTTTTTCTTAACTACTAAGAGAATTTTTTAAAAAGAATTTTCTGTCACCTCTGCTCTCGTTGCAGAGGCAGGGAAGCATGAGTCCTCTTCAGAGGGAATTCAGAGTATTTAATTTATTAATTTATTATGTTTAATTTAATAAACCAGGGAAAATCTGTGAAAAATATCCTCATTAAATTTAAAACTGTTTTGGCACATTGTCCCTTCCCCCAAGCTTTTTCTCAGTAAGTTTCCAGGCTGACAAAACAAAACTTGGGTTAGTTAGAGACATGATACAGTCTCTAACTGTGTTCCCTCCTGTCTGTTACTAGTCCTGGTAAGCATTTTGTTAATTTAGAAAAATTACAAGGTGCTCATAAAGAGAGGTTTTAAATCCAGAAAGCATAATTTTATAACGCAGCACAATTGAACTGTACTTCTCACTTGTACCCTAATCTGTGGGCTTTTATTTGACTCAGTGTAAGTAGAAGTTAAAATCTGTGGGGCAACAACTGCTAAAAAAAAAAATCAAGCTTCTGCCATTTTCAGTTTTCATTACATCTGGTGACTGTGTTATGGTAGAGTGAATTGGTTCATTTGGTAGAGTGTTTTAAAGTTGTTCTGTTTTGTGAGTGTATCATACTTCCATACGTAACACTTTCTTCATATATTGACTTCAAATCTCTTTTTAGGAATATAACCCCAATTCTTTTTTTATTAGGGGAAGTGTCGAGATTTTGAAACAATGTTGTGGTTTGAATCCTTGCTGTTTTATGGCTGTGAAGAACAGGAGCAAGTGAAAGATGATGCTGATATTTCACTATTGCCTACCATTGTAGAAAGAGTTGTTCTTCCTAAATTAACAGGTATAGGCTTGAAAAAAGGTGGGGGGGAAAGGGTTGTGGAATCTGATGCTTGTTTGTGCTTTCAGATTTTATTGTTTTGTAAATAATTGCATGAATATATCAATACCAGTATTTTTTCAAAGTGGAGTAATTTTTAATCTTTTACAGTGATTTCGGAAAATATCTGGGATCCTTTTTCTACCACACAGACATCTAGAATGGTAGCAATTGTACAGAAACTAGTGGATGGATATCCCTCAGTGGTGAATGCAGAAAACAAAAATACGCAAGTAAGTTGGGTTTCTTTCATAAATACCTTGCATAAGTTAAGGAATTTGAATATATTTTAGTACACTTAATGTTGGAAAACACAGCAAGAAAGAGGAGTTTTCAGTTATTTGATGCACTGCAGCTTGGTTGTGGGCAGACAACTATGGTGATAAATTAAGGAACTTGGTGAAGCCTCTCCAAAATAGATACTAGAGATAAAGAGATACACCAGATGTAGGACTTGGTCTCCAGACATGCTGTGTTTTCTTTTTTTTAGATCTCTTCAACCTTATCAAATGTATTGCCTGGAAACTGGATTGTTTTACTTGCCTTCTCTGAATACAGGAACTGATGCTAGGAGTTCAGGTTTTAATTGAACATGTCAAAGTTCAGCTCTGTTAAGCACACAGGCTTGTGTGCTTAAATATGTATGCCTTTACTGTTAGGCTCACAAATGTTCTTTGTTGCTTTAAAAATCAATTTCTGATATTTAACTACTAAGCAGTGCCTTGGACATTTAAAAAAAATTGTCTGTTTCAGATGCTTTTAAAGGCATTGTTGCTAAGAATGAGGAGAACACTAGATGATGATGTATTCATGCCCTTATATCCAAAAAAGTAAGTTTGCTTTCAACTATGATGTTAGATCTTTGTTAGCAAGTCGCTGTCTTCTGTCCATAATTAACAGGGGGTTTTTCCAGTGTGGTTCAGTGTCTGGATAAGGGACATCTTTTGTTATCTTGTTGGTAGCATTTAGCAAAGGCAAAAAGGATGGAAGGGAATATTTATGGAAATGAACTGTGTGCTGGAAGCAGGAAGCCAGCAAATTGCAGAGGTGTAGTCTTGGTTGCTCATTAAAGAAATCTTTTACTTTCCAGCGTCTTAGAAAACAAGAACTCTGGTCCATATTTGTTTTTCCAACGTCAGTTCTGGTCTGCTGTTAAGGTAAGTGAGTAAATACTTCTGGTAAATGTTTGGTCTCATACAGTGTAGCAGTAAAATACTCCTCAAATTTGTGGAAAAGGGTAGCTGGAAGCTGCTGTGATTTCATTTGCAAGAAATCTAACTGAGGATTCTTAGTCTTTGGTAATGCACTGTGCCACTCCAGTTACTAGTGGTGTCCCCTGGGGCTCAGTTTTGGGCCTAGTCCTGTTTAATATCTTTATTGATGATCTGGATGAGGAGATCAAGTGTACCCTCAGTAAATTTGCAGATGACGTGAAGTTGGCTGGGAGTGTTGATCTGCTGGAGGACAGGAACGCTCTGCAGAGGGATCTGGACAGGCTGGATCCATGGGCTGAGACCAACAGTATGAGGTGCAACAGGGCCAAGTCCTGAGTCCTGCACTTGGGTCACAACAACCCCCTGCAGCACTGCAGGCTTGAGGTCAGAGTGGCTGGAAAGTGACCCAGCAACAAAGGACCTGGAGGTGCCGGTGACAGCAGCTGAACGGGAGCTAGCACCAGCACCGTGCCCAGGTGGGCAAGGAGGCTGGTGGCATCCTGGCTTGTATCAGGATGCAGGATGCTGCAGGCTTGGCCAGCAGCACTGGAGAAGTGATTGTTCTCTGCTTGGCACTGGTGAGGCCACACCTTGACTGCTGTGTCCAGTTCTGGGCCCCTCAATTTAGGAAGGACATTGAGATGCTGGACCGAGTCAAGAGAAGGGCAGCGTAGCTGGTGAAGGGTCTGGAGGGTAAGTACTAAGAAGAGCAGCTGATGGAGTTGGATTTGTTTAGTCTGGAGAAGAGGAAGCTCAGGGGAGACCTCCTCGCTCTCTACAACTCCATGACAGGTTGTAGCCAGGTGAGGGGTGGCTTCTTCCCCCAGGCAATGAGCAACAGGACAAGAGGACACAGCCTCAAGCTGTGCCAGGAGAGGTTCAGGTTGGACATTAGGAAGAATTTCTTCACAGAAGGAGTGATTAAACATTGGAGTGGACTGTCCAGGGAGGTGGTGGAGTCACCATCCCTGGAGGTGTGTAAGAAGACTGGACGCGGCACTTGGTGCCATAGTCTGGTCGTCAAGGTAATGTTCATCACAAAGGTTGGACTCGATGATCTCGGCAGTCTTTTCCAACCTAATTGGTTCCGTGATTCAAAGACTGCTGAGTGAAAGCACCATCATTTCAACTTGAATGTCACTGAGCATACTCAACCTAGGATTTTGAGATCCTTGTGCTTGTCAAAATAAAATACACTGCTTTTAGGGAATATGAGAGCTCAAAGCTGTGACTGTCATAGTTTATTTCCAATAAAAGGCTGTGAAAAAAATTAACTTCAGCTAAATGAAAAAACAAGAGACTTGTGTTGATTGAACCGCTGCTCTCCATGATCACACAAACAACTCTTCTCTGGAAGTTTCTGTTTAAATTGCAGCAGTGAGGGAGACTGTATTCTGAATAGGTTTGCAAAATATTTTAAAATATGAAATATTTTTTAAATGTTTGATGTGTTTGATCAACTTTCTGGTTTAAGTACATCTTGAAATACTTACTTTTCTCCGTGTTGTGTTTTCAGTTATTGGGAAACTTTCTTCAGTGGTATGGGATCCTTTCAAATAAAACTCTCCAGGAGCTGTCCATAGATGGGTTACTGAATAGATATATTCTTATGGCTTTTCAAAACTCAGAGTATGGAGAGGACAGCATTAAGAAAGCTCAAAGTGTAAGTAAAATCAGTGTTTAAAATCACAGGTTGCAATTTAAAATGTAACGTTGCCTATGAAATCTTGGCTTTGATATCTCAAAAGTTGTAGTGTCAGTGAAAAGTAGGTTTTATTTTTTTTTTTTTTAACACACAAACCAAAGAAAGAAACTTCTCTGGCCCAAACCTGTAGATGGCTTAGGTATATTGTGGGTTTCGGTGTTTTACTGCTTGGATATTGGATACTTTTTAGGGTAGTTCTCTCATTTTTTCACTCAGTTGGGCCTTGTCACTGCAATCTTACCTGGTAGACTTCATAAATCATGTTTTAAAATTTTTCTTGCATTGTATTTAATTTTCTTTTTCCCGTTCTGCCTAGGTAATTGCCTGCTTTCCTAAACAGTGGTTCAGTAATCTAAAAGGAGACAAGACTATTTCTCAGCTAGAAAACTTCTGTAGATACCTTGTTCACCTGGCTGATACAATTTACAGAAACAGCATTGGTTGCTCTGATGTAGAGAAGAGAAATGCAAGGTAACTTTGAGTTAAAGCAGCTGCAATTATTGCAATTTGTTTTACTTTGCCTGTGCATACAAACACGAGTAATTGTCTCCATCCTGCTTCATGTCTTTGGAAACTTTTTTAAAATCAGACTTCAAAAATGTTATGGTGTGGTAGATGGGGATATTTTTAAAGTGTCTGAAAACAGCAACTACTGGAAATACTGCAACACTGATAATATATGTTGCACTACTGTTTAATGTCACAGATTCTTAAGAGGGTTTATAGAAAAGCAGGAGAGAAGATTTCTTATAGGTGCAGATAGTGTCTGTTCAAGGGGCAATGGTTTTAAACTGCAAGAGGAGATATTTGGGTTAGATCTTAGGAAGACATTGTTTCCTGCAAGGGTGAGCAGGCCCTGGCACAGGTTGCCCAGAGAAGCTGTGGCTGCCCCATCCCTGGAAATGTCCAAGGTCAGGCTGAATGGGGCTTGGAGCAACCTAATCTAATGGGAGATGTCCCTGCCCATGGCAGGGGGGTTGAAACGAGATGAGCTTTAAGGTCCATTCCAACCCAAACCATTCCATGAGTCTGCCAGAATTGTGTAGCTACTGCATTTGGACTGTTTTGCCTTGTGAGCCTTGCTGATTCCTGCATAATGGCTTCTAAATTGCAAACTATCTTTTGTATACAGTACAAAAGCTCTGACTTAATTTACACAACTAGCTAGGTGAACCAGTTTGGCCTTAGATCCAAGAGTCAGTTTGCTTGAATCCAGTAACCAGCTTAGCTGAAAGTTCAGATTAGAGCCATTACTGCTGACCTGTAATGCTATGGGAACAGCAATAGCACAGGAATAAATAGTCTTCCAGTCTTGTATATCAGTGTAACAATTTGGGTTTGAAGTTTATTTAAATTTTTGAACTCTCTTTGGGCAGTCTGTTTCTAAATTTGAAAGAACCTTCTTTGCCAAGTGAAGAGATAACTTGGTGAAAGTTTATACTGGAAGAGAAACATGCAATTAGTCTTATTTTCATAGCAAGTTCTACTTCAATTTCTGTCTTCTGTCCTGCTTTTTTCTAGCATTTAACAAAGCTGTTGCCATTACCCTAATTAAGCAAATATAATAAATCTGTGGCAGGATGTTAATGATATGGCTTCATAATGTAGTCTTCTGTTGGCGTATTAATCCATGTCATTGATTGTTTTGTCCTTGTATTGACTTCTCCTTCCTCCTTTTAGGGAGCACATCAAACAGATCATAAAGCTTCTAGCAAGTATTCGAGCCCTGGATCATGCCATTATAGTTGCAAATGATCACAATGTGAAAGAGTTAAAGATCTTAATAGAGGGAAAATAGACTTTTCCCACAACTCGTTTTGAGATTTAAAACCATTCCTGATGTGTAATTTATGTACATATGTAAAGTTTCTTAAACTGTAAAGTGTTGATCTTTGTTTTAATACAAAGTACATTCTTATATACATCGTTAAAAATAAAAATAATTGATTTCATTGAAAACAGAAATGGAATCCCAAGATTGTCATCTTTCCAGAAGCCACCTTTTGCTTCAAGTTTCTCAAAATCCCGTGTACAAAAATGCTTTGTGCTCCTGATCAGTAGTCACCCACTCCTGTTATTTTTCCATGGTTAACTGGAATGTGTGTAATATATTTTGTGTAATACAATGTATGCATATATTTATACCATCATGTTGCTTTCACACTGGATATAAAGATGTACTGTTGCAGTAAGTTTTTCATTTGCTAAATACTACTTATTTTGCCAATAAAACGATCATATTATTGGTCAACAGGGCTGGTATGACATTCAGCTATGTGAAAATCGTGTGAGCTGAAGGGAGACATTCAAATGGAATCTGACCTTTAAAAAGCAGCTGTGCTGCCCTCCAAGTGGAGTAGCTAAAAGGTGATTTGGATTCAGAATAGGGAACTCAGAGGACTGTTCTTCAAAAGGAAAATCCAAAATCAATGTTGAATTATTTTAATACAGACAAACAATGACAACTTGTGGTCATTGTGCATATGTAGATGGCAGCACTTAAGCTCCAAACACCTGTCATTTTGTAGGAGTAATGGTTTACCCCTGAACTCTGGACCCCCTTTCTTTTGTAAGTTGCTTAAATCCACTCTTTTTCTCAGGACTTGGTTTGTTAGGTTTTTTTTTGTTGTTGGGTTTTGGTTTTGGTTTTTTGGTTTTGTTTTGGTTGGTTTTCTAATGTCATCCATGGAACCTGTTTCTTCAGATTAGTGGTGCTAAAGATGTCAAGAATGAAGGTGAAAAAAAACTTTGAGGTATTTATATTGTAGTAAATATTCAAATGTTACACTTCCCACTAAATACCATATAAGAATATCTTTTAAAAAATGGGTCGAATTTAAATGTAAATAAGCAAGAAAACACTTTAAAAAGTCTGTTGATTTCTATCAGAACACTAGTGACTTGACCTTGTGGTCCAGTTTGGTACAGCTATAATAGCCTTGGATTAAGAGCTATTTCCATGTGTGCCCTACTTTTTTCAGGGGAACTGGAGCAATTTCTATAATGAATAACATTTATATTTGTGGTATAAATGAGAATAGTAGAAACATGCCATTGTAGCAGGCACACTTCCTTTGGGCACCGGACAATTTTTTTTCTGAATGGTTGGGATTGATGGAGCATACTCAGAAAGAGCTGTTTTTAAAAATTGTTTCAATAAACTCATCTGGTGAAGGAGCTGTTGCGGTGCAACTTGGTAAGCTTTGTTTCTTTAGGAAGGGAGTAAAGGAAATTATGACATACTTTGAGTATGTCAGACAAAAAAGCTGGTGGTGGTGCAGTTGACAGTCCATGTGGTAGAGGTAAAGGCCAGCCAGCTTTCTGTCCTGGCACTGCTGGTGTGGGAGCAATCCTTGGGTATGTTCTATTCTGAAGGTTGTGTTTAAACTTTGGAGGTGGGCTCCAGAAAGAGAATGACTTTATTTTTCTTTGGGAAGGACAGCACCTAGTCCCAGCGTTGGTGGTGCAGACAAGAGGTGGCCATGGGGAAGTAGTTTGTTCTGGTTGGAACTGCCATAAAATGATATTTTTTTATAAAATAGAAAAAAATTAGTAGAATAAATGAAAAATAACATTTTCTTACTTGGAGACCAGGTAGGAAGATTTTAGGGGGGATTGTTTTGGCTGCTGCTGGATCTGGTTTTCTCTGTTCAAAGTGCTCTGATCTTATTTCACATTAGTTTTCTAGGACACATTCAAGGGGAATTCCAAGAATTCATACATAGATGGAAAACAGTGGGGACAAGATATGAACTGGATCCATTTTAGTAATTCCAAACTTCTCCCACAATATGATTCTGGGAGAAACCTGGTTAAGGACTAAAGATGCAGAGGAACAAATGATCTAACCCTCCCTCCCCATCTCTCTGTCAGAACAAGCCTGGTAATTCCAGTGGATCTCTCTTTGAAACTCTGGCATCATAAAGTTTTCCAGGAAACAGTAAAAAGAACAGAGGTGAGGTCATAGGCTTCTAGTTACAGTAATTTGGTGGACATAGGAATGATTCTTCTATGTTTTTTACACTGCCCTTTTTATTCTTGGAATAATTTTTAAATGATTCCTTTAACAAAACATCTAAATTTGAGAATGGGAGAGGAAACAATGCCAAACAACTGCAGGGAAAGATCATAGAATCATCATGGAATACTGGAGTGGTTTGGGTTGGAAGGGATGTTAAGGATCACCCAGTCCCGCCCACTGCCACGGGGAGGGACACCTGCCACTAAACCAAGTTCCTCCGAGCCCCCAGCCAGCCTGACTTTGGACACTTCCAGGAATGGGGCAGCCACAGCTTCTCTGGGCAACCTGTGCCATGGCCTCCCCAACCTGACAGGGAAGAATCTCTCCTAACATCCACTCTGCCCCGTTTTTCTGCAGGAAGTGGGCTGTGATAGGGGAATTGGCTCCCAGAAGGCCGAGGATCAGTGCAGGCTCTGCGGTAGAGGTGACTCCCACTGTTGCATGGAAAAGGGGACCTTCCCCACTTCTCCCAGAAAGCTGAGAAGGAGTAACATCTGCCTGCAGCTGGCTGGAGTTCCTCTTGGCTCAGGGGTTTCTGTCCCATTCGTGGCCACGGGATAATGCTAGAATCAATCCAACCTTGAGAATGATGGACTGACCACCCCTGAACTCTATTCAGGACAGGCTGCTGCCCATCAGCCTCTGATTGCAGGTGGGTGTGGAGGTGGTGGAGGTGCTGAGGGAGTGCCGGATGTATTTCCATAGCTTTGGCAATCTGGTCACCAAAAAGACTCTTGAGCCCTTTGAAGAGAAGAAACATTTAACATCAAAGAGGGAAACATTAAAGTGAGAGGTGCCAAAATGAACTGGAGTTTCTGGAGAATAAAACCTGTGAGTAAACTACTGAAAATCCCCCCTGGATTGTCACTGCTCTGACTTCCATGGAGTGGTCACCTTGGCCAGGAGCATCCAATGGTGCTGGAAATTACACTGACAACATAATGTAATTTACCTTTGATGCTGGCAAAGACCCTCTTGGTGACCCCCAGTGACTGGAATGGCCAGCCTGGGCTCCCAAGGCACTAATTCCAGGCATTCTGTTTAAGGGGAGAGCAGGGGAGCCTTTTCCCTGCCCAGAGGAGCTGGAGTGTTTCCTTCTTGGGAATAATAAGAAATGAAAAATAGGGGAAAAAAGAAATTAAATAAAACGAAAAATTAAAAAAAAATTGAAATAGAAAATAAAGATTGTGAAAGTAAAATATAAAACAGATTAAAACCCCCTTAAATAAAAAGTAAATACAAGAAAATAAAACTTTAAAACTAAGAATAATGAAATAAGAAAAATAGAATAAAAACAAAAAGAAAAAATAAGAAATAGAAATAAAAAGACAGAATTAAAAAACCCTTGAAAACTATACAATACAAAGAAAATAAACAAAAAAATAATAAAAAATTATAGAAAATAAAAACCAAGAAAAGAAAACCAAATCAGAATATTGTTTGGGACCCAATTCAGCCTATCTCGGCTGGGGCTGGAGGAGCCGCTGCTGCCGCCTGGTGGTGAACATGAGGTACTGCGCGTGCGAGCGTATCCCTCTCACCCCACACCCATGGGCAGGACCGGGCTGTTGGCTTGGCCGCTCGAACACCAAAGCATTTGGCAGAGTTGGGCTGAAATAAGTGGTTTTTCCTGTTCTGAAAAAGAACAAGAGAAGAAAATTCAGTCCACTGTGGAAGTCTAAGGCTGCTGGCTTTCACGCTACTGTTCTGGTTTTATGCATGAAAAATGAGAGGTGATACCAAGTAAAATGTAAAAGCATCCTTTTCCAGGATTTTTATTCCTATCTATTTCAGGCACTAAGGGATGCTCGTTTTTCTTTTTGCATTCTTTGCCTGATTTTAATAGAACCATTTTCATTTCAGAGGCCACCTTTTGAGTTTTTCAGCCCTTTGCCATGACACTAACACCAACAGCCCCAAGGATCCCCAGAGACACTCTGGGATTCCCGGCACTCAGAGGACCCCCAGGGAACTGCAAAGACCCCCAGGAACCTCCAGACACTCCCAACACCCTGATGCATCCTCATCGNATGGATCCTCATGGGACAACCATGGACCCACAAGGACTTCCAGGGACCCCCATGGATCCGCATGAGCACCAGAGACCCCCAAAGGGATCCCCAGAGACCCGCAGGGTCCCACAGGAACCCCCAAAGACCCACAACATGCCCAGGGTCTCAAAGGGACCCACAGAAATCCCCAGAGACCCCTAGGAAACCCTCAGGGATCTTCGAGGACCCCCAACAGTCCCAGGGATCTACAGGAACCCCAGGTATCTCTCCCCCCCCTCCGCCCCCCAAAGGGGGCTCTTCTCACCATTGCAGCTTCTCCCTACCCGTTTCTGGGGCTCCTCCCTGACATTTTGGGTCTCCCTTACCAATTTATGGGCTCTTTGGGGGTCCCAGACCCCTTTTGGGGGGCGTTTCCCACCTTCAGGGGTCCCCCACTAACTTTGGCGTCTCTCCCTAAAATTCTCGGGAGACCCACCCGCTTTTTGGGGTCCCCTCTTTTTCCATCTTTGTCGCTCTCTCTGCAGTCTTTGGGATCCTCAACGCCCAAGTCCATCCTTACACTCACAAACAGGCACCGACCTGCAACAGAGAAAGCTTTCAAAGCATTCCACAATTCAGCAATATGTTCCTGCCTTGCCTGGCATCTATCAAGGCGCCGCAACAGCTGCAGGGTTATTTCCTTTATTAATGTAGTTTTTGTATTTTTTTTTAATTTTTATTTCATTTAACTGTTTCTAGTCTGTTATTTTTACTTTCAAAGGCTGTGCAGGGAAGCCGCGACCTCCGCCCCGCTCCATGCCCGAGTGGGCAAGGAACCCGCCCCGGGAGCGGCTCCTCCTCATCCCCGCCCGCTCCAAGACCGGCCTCGGCCGCCCTCTCTGCCTCGCCGGCGCCGCCTGGTGGGCACGGCCGGGAGCGGCACCGCAGCCAAGGACCCCGCACTCACCCCCTGGCCCAGTGAGGAAGGTGCTGAAGGGGAACGCCGCCTTTTCCACAGCTGCAGCTGCCGCTCCCACCACCGGCCACCAGCAAAGACTGCTACTTTAGTTTTTATTTTACGTTAGTTTTATTTTCAATTACACTTTTGTGGAGGTTTGGGTTGGCTCCCTGCCAAACCCAACTGCCGACCACACAGATTCCCCACATCTCCAAGAGAGAAGGAAAAAAAGGACCCAAAGACAACTGTAGTAAAATGTATATATATATATATTCACATATATTACAATTATATACAATCAAACACTATGAATCTACAGAATAAGAACCCCAAACAACTCCAAAAGGGGAAAGGGGGAAAGGGAAATGAGACAAAAATGGGTAAAACAAAAAAACAGATGCACACACTCGTAAACTCAGGGAAAAACTCAATAAGTAACCAATACAATAAATTCTCACCAAAACTCCCCTTAAGAGAAGCAGTAGAAATCTCCACCTCCATATGGCTGGGACACCAGCTTCTCAGACAGGCCTCAGCTCATATAGATAAGAACTAAGCCGACACAGAGACCTGATGTCCTCCAAGCACACGAAAGGAAGAGAGAGAGAAATCTTCCTCCTTGGCCTTATATACAGCTGATTACGTGAGGAATGGTGTGGAATACTTCCTTAGTTATCTTGTTACCAGGGAAGGCCTAGACCAAAACCGAGAAAACTAAACCACCACAACTTTTTAGTTTTATTTTTTAAAAATTTGATTTTTTTTTGTTGTATTTATTTTTTTAAGTATTTTCCGGGTTTTTTTATTATATTCTTTAAAGAATGTGTGAGATGGCCACGCCACTCAGGCCAGAAGGGGTAGGAGGCAAAAGGGGGGGGCTGAGAGACCCTGAACCTCCAAAATTTGAGAGGAGCATTAACGGGATCCCACCAGGGCCCCTCCCCTTTTTAGGGGCCCCTACCCACTTTTTGGTGGGGACACTCTCTGACGTTTTAGGGCCCCTTCCTGATCCTTTTGGGGGTCCTTAGTTGTGTTTGGGGGTCACCTCAACCACTTTTGAGGGTCCCTGCTCCTAGTTTGGGGGAGTCCTTATCCACTTTTGATGATTCCACCTATTTCTGGTGCCCCTCCCTGACATTTTGGGGGGCCTCAACCTTTTAAGGGCCTTTTCACACTGTAAGGGGTCTCCCTCACTAATTTACAGGGTCCCTGGGTGTCCCCACAACATTTGGAAGAGGGTTTCCCATGTTTAGGGGTCCCCCACTAACTTTTGAGGTCTCTCCCTAAAATTCTGGGGACCACCACCTACTTTTTGGGGTCCCCTCTTTTCCCACTTTTGTCACTCTATCTGCAGTCTTTGGGGGCCTCAACACCCAAACCCATCCTCACACTCACAAACAGGCACTGACCTACAACTGAGATCCAAGGGCTGCAGGCTTTGTTTCTTGTAGAAAAATACCTGTCGTTCGATGGCAGAAGCATCCAGGGAAAATTGCGATTTTGTGGCCTGAATTGAATATGGACGAAGATTCCTCCCAGACAAAAAGGGCCAGGACATGACGGTGTTGCTGTGACAATATATTGGAGTGCCAAGGAAGCCGCATCTTTTGCACATGTGTCTTAGTTCAAGAGAGAACTAAGATATTATGCTGGCCAAGAAATAATCTCTCTCCTTTAAATTTAGGAAAACAGAACTTTAATTAGGAAAAATATATACATATATATGAAAGGGATAACAGTTCTTAACCACAACTATATATATATATCCAGAAAAGAACCAAACAACAACAGAACAGTCTGTAACAAAACCACTCCACCCCTCAAACAACAAGGCAAAACAGTCAAAAAAGGTCCCTTTTTTGGCTAATCCCCAAAAGGGGAATGCAATTATATCCACGGACAGCAGGTGGCGCTGTGGCACCTCCGCTGCCTCGCTCTCCCTCTCAGGGGTGCAGTTTATATTTACGGACAGCAGGTGGCGATGTCGCGCCCGGCCGGCCGGGTTCTCCCCTCCGGCGAGATGATAAGTAGTTCCCCGGGTAGCTCCTCTTTTTCTTATGGGAAACTTTGTAATAATTATAATCACTCACAGCTGAGCACAGTCGAGTTGGAAAAGGAAGAAAAGGAACACAAAATCCAATATCCAGTGATGCTGGGATATCCAGGGTCTGTGTTCGTGTCCTCCTCGCTCCCGACGACAGACTGAGCTCCTGCCTTGCGCAGGAAAACCAGAAAAACCAGTTTTTTCCCCTCCCAGACTTCAGGGAGATCACAACAAAAGCTATACTTAAGAGAGATAAAATCAAGATGCACGCATCCTTTGTATCTTTTGTTAGCCATCTCCCCCCACCCCAGGGCGTTGGCTCCAAACCTTTTGGAAGGAATTCCTTCTTGGGCTTTGAAAACTCCAACAACATGAAAGTCCAAGGCTGTGGGCTCTCTTTTTTGGGGAAAAGGGCAATCGATTGCTGGCGTAGCCCATCTCCCAACTTGACATTTTCTGGCCCAGAATTGGACACGGACAAAGATCCTTCCCAAATGAAAGGTGCCAGGACCTGAAGATCTTGGTGCTTTTGGAGGGCCAGGGAAGCCACATCATTGGCACCTGAGAGCCCAAGGCTGTGGACTTGTTTCTTGAGTCAGAGCCCTTTTGTTTGTTGGCAGAAGCTCATCTCCAAAATTATGAGTCCATTTCTCAGGCCCCCCTAACCGAGATTACTCACCCTCCCTGGACTGTAAATCGTCTCACCTGTATTACATAACCTCACCTCCAGAACTGCTCACCAAGTACACATCGCTCAGCCATCTTGCCATGTAAGAAAAGCAGCCTTTTGCCTTGCATGCGGTAAGCTCCAACAGAAACTTCGAGACATCCAGAACACGTGGTGGATCAACCTAGCAGAAAAGACCCAACAATGTGCAGACTTGGGTGACCACAGAGGATTCTATGAGGCTCTGAAAGCAGCGTATGGCCCCTCACGTCACGTTCTAAGCCCCCTACTCAGTGCAGATGGCCAAATGCTTCTCAGAGATAAAACCTCCATCCAGAATCGATGGCCTGAACATTTTCACACTCTCTTCAGTGCCAACCGTGTAGTCCAAGACTCAGCAATTCAACACATTACACGATAACTGGTGAAAAACTAATTGGATCCAGCCCCTACTATGGAAGAAATGCTTTAGGCTGTACAGCAGGTAAGAGCAGGCAAGGCAGCTGGGGTTGATGGACTCTCACCTGAAGTTTGGAAGCATGGAGGCCAAGCACCCCATGCTAAGTTTCACAAGCTCATTGTGCGTTGCTGGGAACAAGGCAAACTACCATCAGATTTCCGTGATGCAGTCATCATCACCC
>WBMV01002179.1:0-72468 GCA_013396655.1 Campylorhamphus procurvoides | reverse complement strand
ACACCACCCTGCAGCTCACCGAGGCCAGCACCTCCTTCATCTTCTGTGACATGCGGTACTGTGCTGCCTTAAGCATGCCAATCTCCCCATAGAGATTCTGGGAGTCAGCCATGGCCTAGGAAGGAGCAGTGATGGGGTCAGCACTGGGGAGGGTCTCTGTGGGTCTGCAGGACCTCCACCCCTGACATGGTTTGCCCAGCATGAGGGGACATCACAGGGTCTGGCTCAGCCAGGCCGGCAGGGCACTGTGGGCAGCACTCTCCATGTGCCCAGCAGGGCATGGGGTGCTGAGCCTGTCTGATGGCAGCAGATCACCTCATTCTGCTCCTCCAGGAACTTCTTCATGTCCTCTTGCATGCGGGACTGTAGGAGAAAGGGGTGTCAGAGCTGAGCCCCTCGGGAGTGTCCCTGGGGAGCACAACCTTCACCCCCACTGTGTTCTGCACAGACCTGCGCCTCCTGGGCCTGCCTGGAGTCCATGGACACATCCTTCATGGCACCACTCTCCTCGTGAAGAGCCTGGGAGACAGTCTAGGCAAAAAGATTGTTTAAGATGGGGCCCCAAAACAGGAAACCCCCAGAGACCCCCAGCCCTGCCCTGGGGAGCCCGTGGCACAGGCAGGGTCAGCAGGGAAAGCCCCAGTGCTCCTGCCCGAGCCAGGCTCTGTGCCAGAGCACTGAAACCCATCTGAAGGGCAAAGAGCCACTGCCAGTGGCCCAAGCACTGCCTGGGCAGTGAGGGCAGTGACAAACCCTGCTGGGGAAGTGGGGAGGGACTGTCTGGTGAGTGAGTATCCAGGGCTCTGGGAAGATCCACAACCTCTGGCATGAATTTCTTGTAGCATTCCATCTGGTGCTTCATTTTGTTCACATCAGTGGCCAACTCAGCGAGTGAGGGGCCACTCAGCTCGCCCTTCCACGGTTCCTGGGTTGTCAGGTACTGCAAATCCAGGTGCCCCAGCACAGCCTGCAGCAGCTTTCTCAGGGCTGCAAAGTGGACAGCTCCATTGTTTGGCATCCCGATGGCGAGATCCAGCAGCTGGGAGAGGCTGAGGGAGTCCAAGGACGGTGCCATGTCTGCAAACACAGTGCCTGCCCCAGTGGAACAGGGACCTTCCTGCTCAGCCCAGGTCTGGCAGGGATGGGCAAAAGTGATGATAAAAGGGATGGGGAATAGGGATGAGAAATAGTATGACTAATGGGCTGATAAATGGGGTAATCTATAGGGATGGTAAAAGGAATGAGCAACAGGAGTGATTAAAGGATGTCCTATTGGGATTATAAACGAGATGAGGTAAAGGAACACTAAAAGCAGTAAGCAGTAGTGATGATAGAATAGTTGAGCAAAACAACTGATAAAATGGACGAGCAAAAACAATGAGAAAATGGAAGAGTGGCCAGAGGCTCCCTCCTCCTTCCACGTCTGTCAAAGGACTGGGGCTGGTGCTGCATGTGCCCCTCTTCATCACAGTTCCCGTTGTCACGCAACAATCCCAAAACAGGACCCACTGGATCATAATCATGAAGTCATGAGGTCATAGAGTCTTGAGGTCATAAAGACATGGAATATTTTGGTCTGGAAGGGACTTCAATGCTCATCTCATTCAAATCTCCCACCAGGGACAAGGACACCTTCCACTAGCCCAGCTTGCTCCAAGCCCCATCCAACCTGGCCTTGGACACTTCCAGGGATGGGGCAGCCACAGCTTCCCTGGGCACCCTGTGCCAGGGCATCACCACTCTCATCAGGAAGAATTTCTTCCCAGTATTCCACCTAACTCTGCCCTCTGGCAGTGGGAAGCCATTCCCCCTTGTCCTGTCACTCCAGGTCCTTGTCCAAAGTCCCTCTCCAGCCCTTTTGGACCCCCTTTAATGACAGAAGCATGTCCAAAGGTCTCCCAGGAGAGGAGAGAGATCATTTTTGTTCTTCTATTCAATTTAAGACTTGATTTACAGCTAAGCCTCTTCCTCCTCTGCTGTGCCAGTTTCTTGTTCTGTTACACAGCAACTCCCACTGAGCACTGGTTTCTCCTTGCATTGTGGAGCAGGGAATAAGCCTGGCTTTGCTCTGCAGGTGAACTGTTGGTGTGAGCTGACACAGACAGGACACAGGAACCCCCACAAACCCACAGATGCAATCCACAGAGTGCATTAATGTCCATTCCCTCACCAACCAAGTGGTCCCCAAAGCAGCACCTTGCAGAGTCTTCTGGGCAGCACTGCCAGCACCCACAGAGTCCCTAAACTGGACTGGGCTGCCTTGATGTGTTACTGAGCTCTCTACATTCCATCACCTGTCACTGCTGTGCAATTTATGACATTTTCAGCAACATTTTCTAGCCACTACCCTGTGCTGAGCATCAGTGCAGTGCCATTTCCCCAGCACAGTACAGGCTAGTATGAATCCCACACCCTGACCCATGTGTGGGGCTCTGCCTGGACACAGCACAGCTCTGTGGCTGTGGGGACAGGGGGAACTCGTGCCTGGCATGTCCCTGTCTGTTCCAACGTCCCCTGTGTCTCCATGTCCCCTGAGTCCCCATGTCCCCATGTCCCCTTGTCCCCATGTTCCCTGTGTCCCCATCTCCCTGTGTGTCCCCATGTCCCCTGTGTCCCCATGTCCCTGTGTGTCCCCCACCCCAGGTATGCTCCCGCCCAGGGTGGGTTCTGTAAGCACTCCTTGTGTCCCACCTGCTGGGGCAGAAGGACAGGAGGGGCTCGGGGGGTCTGTGTGGATTTGCCAAGGGCGAGTCCTGCATTCCCCAGCCGGCCCCCTTGGGATGTGCCTGTGAGCCCAGGGTGGATGTGCTCAGCCTGGTGGCACAGGGACAGGAGGCAGGGGACAGGTTAGGGAGTGCCAGGGAGCCCGAGGAAGAGACAGGTTTGTGGGACCAGGCGCTGTCTAAACATTTATGTCTATTTTATTAATTTAACAGAAGCAACAAGCCACGATTGTGAGCGCTGTTGTCCCAGATGTCTGTCTCTGCTGAGAAGAGGTCCCTGGTGGAGCGCTGGGTGCCCAATGCTGTCCAGCTCTTTGGGGCTCACATCGTCTGGCGGGGCTGGAGTACCTGGACCAGCTCTGGTGCCCAGGAGACGTGGCCGTGGGTCGTGGCTGGCCGGGGCTCCCGTGAGGTGGCCGGGCCTGGGGCGAGGGGCAAGGCTGAGCTGCAGTGCCCAGGGGCAGCCCTGGGTGGGGCGGGCAGCAGGGGCACCTGCCCGGCCAGACACCCCAGGGTGGGGCTGCTGCCCCCACACCCCAGCACACAGGCTGCTGTCCCACACTGGCCACGGCCATGCCCTCACCTTGCTCCAGCTCTGCACACATAGAGCTGGTTTGCTCCACAGCTCCCTCCCCAGTAGACAATCAGTCCATTATCCTTTCCCCCTATGCCCTGAAGGGCCATACCTGGCTCATCCTATGCCCTCTGCACCACATAAGGCTGGTCCTTGTAGCCCTGGTAGATGTGACCACCTCTGCCCAGCAGCTGGATGACACTAGACTGGGAATGAGACAGGAGCCGAGGTGCAGTTTAGCATCCACAGAAACCCTCCCATCCCAGCTCTCCCTGCGGAAACTCCAGGCACACATTCTCCCAGGATACCCAGCCTCACCCTCCCAGCTGTGGTCACCCCTGCTGTGTCCCTTTGCCATCCCTACCTGGTCTGGCACTGTCACTAGGGAGTGCAGCTGCACATTGCTCTGGAGCTGCACGGAGCTGCGCTGATAGTTCCCACTGCCTGGGCGTGCTCGGGGCACTCTGCCATTGACCACTGTTCTCCTGTGGGATGGGGCACAGGGATGTTCAGTGCCAGGCACAGGACAGTGTAAGGGGGGCTGTAAAACCCTCCAGACCTGGGACAAGCACTGGCCCACCACAGTCCCCCTCTGCTCCCCTGCACTGAGGAGGACCCCCACAAACCTTCCCAGGGCAGGGCTACCCTGCACTCTGGGGCTGGGAATGTGTCCTCAGGTCCCCTACCTCTGGCCATGCTGTGGGTCATTGCTGGGGGGCAGTGGCTGAAAATATGGAAATGTCTCAGGGTACCTGGGGAGGGCAGAAGCCACAGTGGGTGACAGGGGACAAACAACCCACACCTGCCCAGGGCAGCACCTGAAAACCCACAGGCTTGTACTTCACAGCATCCCCTCCCTGCAACCACAGGACACAAACATCCAAGCCCGTCTCGTGACGAGCAGGGCTAAGGAGGGAGCTCAGCCGAGTCACACCCCACAAACAGGCCCCCTCAGGTCTGTGCCTGGCACAGCTGGGTCACAGCTGACACCCATCAAACCCCATCCCATCCACACAGCCCCCCAAAACACTGGTGATACTCACNTTCAGGTCTGTGCCTGGCACAGCTGGGTCACAGCTGGCACACATCAAACCCCATCCCATCCACACATCACCCAAAACACTGGTGATACTCACGGGCCAGGAACGTGGGTTTTGACCATGCGGTCGCAGGACAAGCATGCAAAAGGGACTGGCAGCTGCCTGAGGAGGGGGAGAGGAAGGGCTGGGTGAGCTCCTGGGGCCACAGCCCTGCCCACACACAGGGAGCAGCTCACTGGCACAGTAAGGTGCTGGGCATGGCCCCGCAGGCAGTCAAGGCATGTGCAGGGTGAGCTGTGAGCTGCTGAGCCTGGTTTCTTCCTGTTCCCCAACCCATGATGTCCCAGCCTTGCTTCTGGAAGCCTTTGCACCCACAGCCCAGTTTGTCTGGGGAGGGCTCTGTCCTGCAGTGCCCCCTCCTTGTGCCTCCTGTCCTGTGCAGAACCTGCTGCTGGTGGAATGAGAAGGTGCAGCTGCTTCATCAGCATTCCCACAGTTCGTTTGTCATCTGAATATTGTCCAGTGCCAGGGTACCCCATGGGCAGTGGCTGGGAGAGCTGGGGAGGACTGAATCATCTCTGTTCCCAAAGCCATTCTCTTCCCCGTCCAACTCACTTCTTATATCCAGCGGCACTGTCAGCCATCAACCGATTCTCGAGCTCCTCGAGACTCCTCTGCCAGGTCTCCTCCATCTGCTCATGGAAAGCCTTCATCTCCTGGCGATCCAGCTGTGGACAGGAGCACACCCTCAGCCAGCTGCCCCAGGATGGGCCATGGTGGTCTCCAGGGACAGACCAGGAAGGGCATCCTCCCAGGGATGCTGCCTCAGGCTGCCAAGCCCAGCAGGGCCAGTTTCACGCGGCAGGGATGGGACTCCCCTCACCTTGTTTTCCATCTCATCACTGAGCTCCTGCTGCACCTTGTTCCAGTGCTGATTCTGTCCCAAGACCTGGATCTGCATCTTCCTCATCCTCTCATCCAGCCGCTCCATACTTGACTCAAACTGGGAGCAATTGACTTTGCTGCCCAATGCAGCTTTGTCCGCTTTCTAGTAGAGGCAGGAGAGCAGAGGAGAATTGGTTGGGCATTGATAGGCAGGTCCAGGGCATGTCAGGGGCAGAGGGAGAAGTGCTCTGTGCCACCATGCCCCTTTCAGGGCAGTGTGACACCATTCACACCATCACCCCTGTCGGGTTTCTCCCACCACCTGAGGGGTGAGGCACCCACACCCAGTCTGGAAATCCTCCCTCTCCCAGGCCACTTCTGCCACCCAGCCCCCAGGGGACAAAGAGATTTGTCACCCTGCCCAAGAAGCCCCGGGCTGGCACAGAGGCCCCTCGAGACTGTACCACATCGATTGCTGCCAACACGTTCTGCTCATCTGCTTTGTCTTTCTTCAGCGTCTCCAAGGACTGGAACAGCATCTTTCAACACAGAAAGCATCCCATGACACCACAGCAGGGTTGATGGCTCTTGCTCAGCCAAGCACCCTCTGCTCTCCCTACCCAGAAAGCTCCAGGAAAGGCACCTGGAGCCCGCAGAGGGCTGGGAGCAGGTCGGCATGGGGACAGATTCCTTGTGGTCCCCTCTGGACTCTGCCTGGGGGATGCTCTGACCACAGAGCACTTTGAGACACACACCTCAATGTCTTTCTGCTTTTGCTCACAGTCCTTCTGCAGGCTCCCCGAGAGAAAGCTGAGCTCCTCACAGTCCCCTTGAATCTTGCTGACCCTGAGCTCCATGCGCTGCAGCAGCTCCTTGTCCTGTTCCAGGGAGGAAGAACTGAGCAAGGGGGGTCTGGTTGCCCCATAGGGACAGACCTGGGTTCCTCATCCAGTGGCCACGAGTCCTCAGTGCCAACAGGACATTTGTATTGAGGCTTTCATGTCCTTCCATGCTGCTGAGTGGTCCAAGCCAATCTGGGGCACCGAGGGGCTCCCCCTCCTTACAGCAAAGCTCAGCCAGCCAGAGGATCCCGTCAGCCCCTTCCAAGCTCCCTGTGTTCCCAGCTCCATACCTGCTTCCTTTCCCTTATGATTTTCTCCATCTTTCCCACTGTTGTCTGCCGTGACTCCAGGGAGTTCACATCCTCCTCCAGTTTCTCACAGCGCTGCAGGAGCTCCCCCAGAAACACTCTGAGATTGAAGGTGCAGCTGGAGCACTCTGCCTCGTCCTCAGGTTTCCTTGTTATCTCTGCCAGCTGGCCCAGCTGCAGGAAGGGGCAGAAGGAATTCACTCAGAGATGGGATGGATGGAACCAACAGACCTGGGTGCTGTGGGGCTCGATGTCCCCAGCCAGTCAGGGGATGTGACTGGGAACCCCCACCAGGGCCCTTTCAGGGAGCCATCAGGTGGTGGGAATGATCCCCCAGGACCGAACCTGATCATTCAGCTGGCTGGTTGCCTCAGTCACCAGCTGTTCCAGCATGGTATTTTTCATCTCCTGCTGCTCTTCCAGCCTATTCAGCTCACTCTTTGTCTCCTGCAGCACAGACCTGGCCAGCGAGATGGGGCAGGGACAGGCTCAGCCTCCCCAGGGCTGCTTGGGCAGTGTCCCTTGTTCCCAAACCAGGATGCTCCCAGACCCCCTGGGCCCCCTTGCATTCCCACAGGGTACAAAACTCCCTCGTGTCCTCTTACTTGATTTGCTGAGTGATCTGCTCACTGGTCTCCCCTTTCCACTTGACAGTATCCTCCCTCAGCTTTGTGATGTCATTATCCATCTTTTTGATCTGAGAAGGGCAGAGGTGGTAGAGTCAGGGCACACACCTCGTGTTTCCCCAGCACAGGAGACCTTCAGCTGCAAGGGCAGACTCAGGACGCCACAGCCTGTCCCCAGCTCCTGTCCCCAAACTCCTGGCTCATGGAGCCACACTTGAGTAGCCCATGAGAGCCCAAAGGTGACACCACCCTGCAGCTCACCGAGCCAAGCGCCTCCTTCATCTTCTGTGCCATGCGGGACTTTGCTGCCTTAATCATGCCAATCTCCTCACGATGAATCTGGCAGCCAGCCAGGGCCTAGGAAGGAGTGGTGGTGAGAGTCAGCCCCAGGGCAGGGTCCCTGGGGCCCTCCAGGACCCCTGTGTGATATGCCCATCGCAGAGGGACAGCGCAGGGTCCAGCTGAGCAAGGCTGGCAGGGCACTGTGGGCAGCACTGTCCATGTGTCCTGCAGGGCAGGGGGTGCTGAGCCTCCAGCCAGCACAGCCAAGGCCCCTGGGTGCTGTCTCAGAGCCACAGCTGTCTGATGGCAGCAGATCACCTGGGCACAGTCCTTCTGGATGTTCTTCATGTCCTCTTGCATGCAGTACTGTAGGACAAAGGGGTGTCAGAGCTGAGCCCCTCGGGAGTGTCCCTGGGGAGCACAACCTTCACCCCCACTGTGTTCTGCACAGACCTGCACCTCCTGGAGCTTCCTGATGTCCTCTGACAAACGGGAATGTTCTGCCTTTATCCCATCAATCTCCTGAGAGACAGTTTAGGCAAAAAGATTGTTTGAGGCAAGCCCTGTGGCAGGAAACCCCCAGAGACCCCCAGCCCTGCCCTGGGGAGCCCGTGGCACAGGCAGGGTCAGCAGGGAGAGCCCCAGTGCTCCTGCCCAAGCCAGGCTCTGTGCCAGAGCACTGAAACCCATCTGAAGGGCAAAGAGCCACTGCCAGTGGCCCAAGCACTGCCTGGGCAGTGAGGGCAGTGACAAACCCTGCTGGGGAAGTGGGGAGGGACTGTCTGGTGAGTGAGCATCCAGGGGTTTGGGAAGGGCCACTACCTCAGACATGATTTTCTTGTAGGATTCCAACTGCTGCTTCATTTCATTCACATCAGTGGCCAACTCAGCGAGTGAGGGGCCTCTCAGCTCTCCTGTCCACGGTTCCTGGGTTGTCAGATACTGCAAATCCAGGTGCCCCAGCACAGCCTGCAGCAGCTTTCTCAGGGCTGCAAAGTGGACAGCTCCACTGTTTGGCATCCCGATGGCGAGATCCAGCAGCTGGGAGAGGCTGAGGGAGTCCAAGGACGGTGCCATGTCTGCAAACACAGTGCCTGCCCCAGTGGAACAGGGACCTTCCTGCTCAGCCCAGGTCTGGCAGGGATGGGCAAAAGTGATGATAAAAGGGAATGGGGAATAGGGATGATAAAATGTATGCAGTATAGGGATTATAAATGGGATGACCTATAGGGATGATAAAATGGACAACTAATAGGGATTATAAAAGGGATGAGCAAAAGGGCTGATAAACAGATGAGCAATAGCAATGAGAAAATGGAAGAGTGGCCAGAGGCTCCCTCCTCCTTCCTCGTCCGTCAAGGGACTGGGGCCAGTCACAACTCCCATTGCCAGGCAACGATCCCCAAACCAGGAGCCAGTGGATCATAGATTCTTGCAGTCATAAAGGCTTGGAATGGTTTGGGTTGTGAGAGCATCACCAAACCTGTTCTATTCCCCTGGGTTTCACACATTGGCCCCTGTGTGGATTTTGCACAGCAAACCCCAGGCCTGCTTTGGGGCCAGTGAAGCAAGGGGATGCTGTTCCTCTTGGAGGAAGTGCAGGAGGATCCCCGTGAGGAACTGGCTGAGCTATGGGGTTGTTGAGGCATAGACTCCTTTCTCTGCTGGACTTCATGGCACAGAGTCACTGAAGGTGGAGCCTTTGTTTCCAACAAGTTAGGTTTTAGGGCAGCTTAGCAATCCATAAAGGAGCCAATGAACTGATTTCCCCTGCTAATGTCCCCCAGGACTGCAGGAGACCAAAAAAATAAGTCCTTCCCTCAAACACCCACTGTCCACCCCCACCCATCCCCTTCAAAAACACACTCTGTTCACCCCTAATCCTTCCTACTTCAAAGCAGAGCCCAAAGAGGATGGCTCTAGGTCACTGTTGTGGCTCAGGGCAATGGGGACAGTGCCACAGCCCCCTGTCCCCAGCCCCTTCCAGCTCATCATGGCTCGTGCATGGCAGAACACCCTGAACACACCCCAGGAGCCCCGGGGTGCCCGACTTCAGCCACAGAGTTTATTGTTTAGTACGAGCTCACCACACCAGCAAGCCAGGACAGGGGGGTGGTACATGAATACAGATGTGGAGGAGTTACACAGACAGATTTGTACAGCTTTTGTACAGAGGAAGAAAATGAATCAAATAACAAAATAGACATTAGCAGTCAAACCTTTTTTTTGTCTTTTTTTTATATCATACTAACAAAATCTGATAGCCAAAAAATGACTAAGCTACAAAATTGTAATACATACTGTACGGGTAAAAGGTTATCATCCATTTATACATCTAGTATTGTCTTTATTCTGGTACCTTACATGAGGCCTATAGGATCTTAGTGTATTAATAACTCCCTACAGATAGTGCTGAGCTGCTAAAGCTGCCAAATAATGGAGTACTGGAATTTTTGTTAAGACTTTTACAGTGTCATTTGCATCACTTTGTTTAATGAAACCCTCATGCATCTCTACTGCAAGCCAGAGGAGCTGCTGGTGGCTGGGGGGTGGCAGGAGCTGTAAGGCCTTGGCTGGCAGCCTGGCACCCATCATTCCAAGAGCTGTAATGCCATGGGTGGCAGCCTGGCACCATCATTTCATAGGGCACCAGCACAGTGCTGCCCCTTGCTCCAGCTCTCTGGATGCTGCAGGAGGGATAAAGCTGAAATCCCCAAGCGAGACTGATTCTTTTCCCTTTGGTCTTGAGAGTTAGAGAAGAAATCACTCAACACGGAGCCGTCTCCATTCCAAAGGCTTTTTTTCACTGCATAGCAGCTCAGCTTTCAGCAGAAAAGCATCACTAACTGTCAGGGTAATGCCACTGGCCCTGGGGCTGCTCCCACAGCCGGGTGCTGGTCCTTCCCTCAGAGCCCAGAGCTCCAGCAGCGCCACCTCCTGCTCCCAACCTGGCCGCTCTGGGGCACGATGCTCAGGACCCAGCTCCACATGGAACACCATGGCACTCTCAGGCCGGGAGAAGGGCTGGGGAGAGCAGAGCCCCCCATAGCAGCTCTCAGGCATCGAGAGAAGAGCGAGGCTGAAGCCGAAGGGGGAGTGAAGGCACAAACAGGAACCAGCCCGGATCGACAGCAGGAGGCGGTGCATCAGCGCTCCAACGCCCTTGGGAAGCTCTCCCAAAGAACCAAGCCAGTAAGACCAAGTATTGTGAAGTACTTTATACACCACCACGTAGGCAAAAATAGCACTTAAACTTACAAATAAATAGAGGGGCTGGGGAATCTCCTCCTTGTCCTTTCCAAGTTTGTCCCTAGTTTGGTCTCTTACAACCTCAGAAGGGCAGCCAGAGGCCACTGCCCTGAGGGAGCCTGTGCCAGTTTTGGAGAGGGAGGACACGACTGAGGTCTAACCCCTCCTGGCCCCTCACACAGGGTTGAGCTGAAGCCCAGGTGACCCGTGTGACAGCATGTCCTGTTGATATTGTGGTTGGTCCTGTGTGGGAGCAGCTCCCATGGGCCTGCACCCCAAGGGGGTTGGGGACTTCACCCCACTGCCCATTTGGGTACAGCCCTGCAACAGAACAACCACACAGTGTCCACCGAGAGCCAAGCAGTGCCTTCAGCTCCTGGCTGATCCTTAGGGACCAGTACAGTTCTTTACAGCCAGAAAAAACCATCAGCACTAACTCTGAACCTGCTCTAACCCATCTGCTGCTGTTCTGCATTGTCACCTGAGCTGAACAGGAAAAGCCACAGGTCTGAGTGGCTCTCAAGGGATGGTCCCCAGGAGGAGGCAGGAGCCGGACACTCTTCCAGCCTGACAACTTCAAACCCTATTAAGAGAACCAAATACACAGTCCCCATAACCACTCCTGGGAAATTCTGCCCTGTGCAGAGCCAAAGGAGATGGAAAACACAGGGATCTTTCCCCTGTAGGGGAAGGCAGCTGGTCACAAGTCACTAGAAGACCTATCAGGGAAAATAAGTTACAAACCAGAATGGGGCCTCCCTCCTGCAAGGGCCCAGGAAGCCCTGGGAAGTCTTCAGGAGCTGCACTCATGACTTCAGAGTCCATCCAGCCAAAGGAGCACTTCGGGAAACACCAGCCCTAAACTCTTAAAAACAGAAGCTCCCAGTGAGGTATTCACTGTTGAGGGCTGTAACAAATGAACACTCCCTCTGGGACTTTTCTAAATCACTTAGATGAATACACCACCAGGAGGATTTTGGAGACCACCCCTATGATCCCTTGGGAAACCCTCAGAGCTAGGCAGAGACGTGGCAATCTTCCTGGTGATTAGTAAGAGCTGAAGAAACACTCCTATAAGGCAGGATGTGAATCACTTTCAGCCAGTTCAGTCCCAAGCTCTGCCTCCCAGTGCCACATGCCAGATTTCTGCTGTGTTTTCTGACCTGCTTTACTCCCCTGAAGTCCTTTTCCTCTGTTGTTCTCCTCTGAAGGATGGGAGATCACCAATCCTACATCAAGTGAGCAGGGTCAAGTATTCAGCATCATCCTCCTCATGGCCAAACTGCAGCCATGAAGCCCAAGTCTTTCCCAGGCTGTTTCTGGCTTGCCTATCCTTAAAGGAAGAAGGAGTCCAGGAACCTGCTGTGAAAAAGTAACACAACTTGGTGGGAGATCAGGGCAAAAAGCAATGGATCTGATATGCCATCATGTTCACCTGCCTGGGGTATTCCTCAGATCTCCTCTTCCAGTGATCTCTGCCATCTTGCCCTTTCACAGGTGCCCCATCATAACACAAGAGCTCATAAGACCAGAGGAGTTGGGCACTAAGGGGTGGGAAACCTGGTAAAATATTGCTGTGACTGTTCCCTGTGGTACTGAACAGTGAACCTGAGCTGGGCTCTCTCACACCTTTAAGAGCACATTATCCTCTTCCTCTGCCCTCATGTCCTTTGGGAGCTGTGGTGCAAAGTTAGGGTAAAGCCTTGGGAAGCAGGAACAGGCTCCTTGCCTGGCTCTGCACTGCTGGGACAGACATGAGAGCTCTGTGGGCTCCAGTCTTGGATTTCCTCTGCTCCAAATACTCACACTCAGGCCATACCAGAGGATTGCTGAGCCCATCAGAGTCAGGCAGCCACTGCTGTGAGTGCTCACAGCAGTACCTTCACCTCATCCATCTCAGGTAATCACACTGAAGAGCCAAGAACAGCTCTGGAAAGTTCCAGGCAATCCCCAATTAGTGTTAAATTAAACAGGCAAGGAGGGAATCTTCTCCTCAAGGCATCTGTCCCACACTGACTACTACCAGCATGGTCTCCCAGGCCAGTGATGCTGAGATCCATCATCTGTGGATCCTGAGTTCAAACCAGACCCAATAAAGCCCCCATGAGTGAGGGGGGCCAGGCTGGACAGCTGGCTGTGGCACAGGACATCAGCAGGTCTGCTCTGAGATCTCACTGCAGGAAGAAAGCACCTGAACAAACTGTGCCTGTCCCCAAACTCAAAGCCACCACAGCTCCTTCCCCAGAATCAGCAGGGGGGGGGCAGAAACAAAATAAATATACCTCCAAAACTGGGTTATTTCCCACAACATGCTATGATACAAGAAGTGCAGCCTCCATGCTCTAAACCAGTGATATCTTCTGCAAGGAGAGGAAGGGAATACACCCCCACGCCCTGTTTTCCTCATCCCAGCAGGTTTCACTCACTTGTGCAGGTCCTCAGGACATCAGGGTGGGTGGGAGGGAAGGGACAGACCCCATGGGAAATGTGCAGCCTCTGGGCACACACTTTGGAGTCCGACACTACAAGCAAATCCCTTTGCAGCTCCTGGGGGGTTACTGGGACTCTGACACTTCAGCCACTGGTTGGGGCAGCTGCCATCCAGACCATGTCAGCTGCTGGGACAGGGGCAGCTCAAACAACACAAACTCCACAGTCAAAACCAATACAAGTAAGATACCAAACCCAGAGAGATCCTTCTGCTCCCTCCTGGAACAATGGCTGTCTTGGAAAACTGGACTCCAGGATTGTCCTGATTACATCAGTTAGTACATTATAAACATTGTCCTTTTTGAAAGTGAAAATACTGTGTGTGGTCTTTTGGAGGTGCTAAAGCCAGATGTGGTGTTGTTTTTCCTGACTGTGCAGAGGAGCTGATACTGGCGTGAAATGATCCTCTTCACCTCTTCTCTATCAGAGCTTCTCCTGGAAGAAAACAGACCTTGTTAGGCAAAATGAGACAAGCACAGAGGTCTTTTTTGGAAGAGAACACTGAGGCATGGAGTGGAATGCCATGTCCTGGACCACTGCTCTCCCAGCAAGTCCCACTGCCTCTTCCTCAGACTGGCCATCCCACCACTTACCTCTTGCTTGTGGGATTTATCCTGCTGGTGAATCCCATTAGAAGACCCAGAATTTCCAACAGTCTGCAATGGAGAACAGACAATTCTTACTGAAGAGAGACAAACGGTGGTTTTGCTTACAAGCACTGAAATGTGGCAAAGCTGATATATCCTTCCTTGGCTGCCCACGCAACAAAAGGAGGATGCAAAAATGCCAGCCCATTTCTGGCAAGAAGCTTCCTGCCCTCTGCACCCTGGCCCAATCCCCAGCATCCCTCCCAGCTACAAAACATCCCCTGAGTTCCCTACAGACAGACCCACTCTTCACTTCCAGCTCTTAAATCCCCAAAAGCAAAGCCTCAGCCCAGGGCAGTGTTAGCTGCAAAACATGGCACACTGAACATCCAGCACTGAAAAGAACATTTGCCATTTTCCACCTCCAGGGACAAGTCTGGCAGCCAGAACAGGCTGTTCTATCTTCAGAAAGGACAAGAACTTTTAAACATTTATAATGTTTCTTTAGCAGGGATAAAATGGAGCCCTTCAACTTCAAGATGACAGTGTAGCCAGCACAAGCAAGCCCCAGCGAGAAAGGGACCCAGCTGAGGCATCACCCCCAGGGCACAGGGCAAGATGCCAGGGCATTGCTGCGGGCTGAGCGCCCCCAGAGGCGGCTGCTGATGCTCTACCTGTGTTTTCTCGGAGGAGAGCCTCATGGCTTCCATGAGCTTCTCCATCTGGTGCCCCTGCTCCAGGGCATTGCGCAGCACGTCCTCCGTGCTGACGAGCCGGTGCTGCAGCCGGATCACCTCCGACTCCGACGAGGGGTCGATCAGGGAGTATCGCCGCTGATCCGTGACGGACTTTTCCTTGTCCTGGGGCAGCAAAGGGAAAAGAGGAGCACGTTGGATCAAATCCAGTAACTACACAAACTCAAAAGGACAAATCCACGCCGCTCCCAGAAGCACGCTGGGAGTTCAGCAGCAGATGGGGCAGAGCACAGCTCCTGTCAAGTGCAACCAGCAGCAGCTCCAGTTCACATCGGCTATTCACATTTCAGCCACTGGAGGACACTGGAGCACACGGGAATTACAGGATGTTCCTTCGCTCAGAGGTGTTTTAGCCCTATTTAGCCACGGATCTAAAGCCCGTGGGAACAGAAAACACTGGAGAAGGACACAGCAGCCTACAACATCCTCACAAGGAGAAGTGGGGGGGCAGCACCAACCTCTGCTCACTGGAGACCAGTGACAGGACACGAGGGAACAGCTGGAGCTGTGTCAGGGGAGGTTTAGAATCACAGAATAATCTGAATTGGAAGGGACCCACAAGGAGGGTGGGTATCAGGGAAAGGTTCTTCCCCCAGAGGGTGGTGGGCACTGAACAGGATGACAGAATTCAAGATGATTTGGACAATGCTCTCAGGGACAGGGTGGGATTGCTGTGGTGTCTATGCAGGGCCAGGAGCTGGACTCTATGATCCTTGAGGGTCTCTTCCAACTCGGGATATGCTGTGATTCTATGACATATGGACATTTTTGCTGCTTGATGAGATGCTGCTAAGCCAGGCCACAGCTCACAGGAGTCAAGGAGTCACAGGAGTCACAGGAGTCAAGGAGTGCCCATCAGATGGGAAGTACAAAAGCAAGCACACAGACTTGGAACAAGAGTGAAAGGCTCCACTGCCCTCCTCCCAAGCAGCAGAGTCCTCCAGCCCCAGGCCAAGCCCGGGTGGGGGTTTGGTGCCCTCACCAGCACAACCAGTTTCTCTCGCAGCCCCTTGATGTCATCTTTGAGTTTCTGCTCCTTCAGCCTCCACTCAGCTTTGTGCACTTCCCGGCTCAGGTCCCGCTCTGGCCCCGGCGAGTGCCGGTTTGCCTCCAGTAACAAGGCTCTCAGCTCGTTCAGGCTCCTGGAAGCAGCAGAATGAAGAGGTGAGAACATTTCTACAGCCCACACACCACTGGAGTCCTGCTGTGCTCCCTCCCATCTTTGCTTTGGATCCAAAGCAAATCTCCCCAGCTCCCACCACTTGGGGGGCTCAGATCTCTTGTCCCACTGTGCCAGCTTTAAGGAGACGAGGACCTGCACAGGGCACTATTTCTGAGCAGGGCAGCTGCCAGCTTGGCTGGTTTGTAGATGACTTCATTCAGCATCTACATGGGCACTGAGCTGTCCTGCAGCTCCTGGCAAGCAGTGAAAGGGCAGAGAATTCACAGCCCCTAGTTCTAACCAAATTCCCACATCAGCCTCTCTAAAGACAGGCAAGCTGGGGGCTGGACTTCAACAATACAACCTCTACATTGCTTCAGGTGGTCAATTACAGCACCCAGAATGAACAGGGATATACACAGAGCCCCTCTGTCCTCCAGGCCTGCACACTGACCTTTCCTTCTTGAGCAGCTCCTGGCTAATGAGGACCAGTTGCCCCGAAGCATCGTGTGTTTTCTTGGTCAGGGCTTCCAGTTCCCCTTCCAGCCTCTTCTTTTCTTTGAACACCAAATCAGCCTTCTTTTCTGCTGTTTTGCATTTATTTTCCAAAGCTATGAGAAGCAGAGGATTTGGGGGAAGAAAGGTCACTTAGTCCTTTACTTACCTTCCCACTTTTTGCCTTTTCCCAGTCCTAAAAGCACAGACCTGGTTAGCTCTGGATCTGACCGTATTTAATGGGAGATCTTGTAAACAACACTCAGCTCCATTGATTTCTATCTCTTTAGACATTCAGTGAATCCCAACCACCCTCACAGGATACAAAGATTTCCTGCGGTGTTTGTGTCCAACTCCTGAATTATTTTTTAACCAACAATATCCATTAAAAGACCAGCAGCATCAAATGTTTTACATCAGCCCATTTCAGCACCTGGGCCCTTGTTCAACACCAGTAGAGAGGATGAGGAAGGAATCACCTCATTCCCACCAACACTGGATTAGGGAAACTTACCACTTACTTGGGCCCTTAGAGTTTCAGTCTGGGACACCAGGGATGACACCTCTTTGTCTCTTTTACTCAGCTTGTCTTGGAGGTCTGTGGGGATATGAAAAGATAGAGATTAGAAGGTTGCAACATGCTTTGTGCAAATCAAGGTGTTGACTGTATGGCACAGGTTGGGGTGCACATGGCATGGTGATGGGGCCCTCTGTCAGCAGAGAAGCAGCAGGAGACAGATAAGAGGTGTTTCTCACTGCATCTCATCACCACCCAGATGTTTGGAGGTGGGATGCACAGCTGGGAAGTTGTATTGAACAGGTTTAAGACAACAACTTCCTAAGGCACTTCCATGCAGACAGAGGAAGAAAAAGCACACAAGTCACTAGAACAGGGTGTTCCAAGTAAAAACTACAGTTTGATACCTTCCATAGTCTGCTTCATCTTTATCTTTTCTTCTGAAATATCGTTAGTTTCAATCATCTGAAATAAATGTAAAATATGAGATGTAACCCAACACTTCACCCAAAGATTTAAAGCAAAGTGAAGAACCACAAAGCCCCATCCAAAGCAGAAAAAGCCAGAGAACACAGAGCTTTCCATGACCTGAGGCCACTGTGGCCACCAGTGAGAACCCTGAGGTCAGTTCCCAAAAGTCTGTAGGACACAAACAGAAGCAGGAACACCCTCAAAGGAGAAATATGTTTCTGATGTACTTTTGGTATGGAAAAATTATTTAACTGCTCTTGGGAAGCACAGTTGTGGTTCTCACTTGAAGGTCTAGGAATGACTGTCACAAGACACATTTGTTTGTTTAAAATACTTGGACAGTTAATGTTGCAGTCACTTTAAATTAAGCAAGACATTTTAAAACAGAACTTGACCTGTGATCCTCAAAGGTTTTCACCCATGCATTTCTTCCCATATTCTCCTGATTTTAGTCAACATATAGTTGAAATAATTATTTCAAGACTCCCTGGTTCTAATCCAGTATCAAGATCCCCCAGAGCCCTCTCATTTATCTAAAGGGCTCTGGAACAAGCCTCCAGCTTCTTCTTTTCCATTCATTCCTGTCTGAATATCAGCTTTAACATGTGACATGCTGTAGTATTTTCCCAGGACCCTGCGTGTACTTATTGTTCCCAACTGTCTTTATTAGGTGCAACATGATGGAGCAACCCCCCAAACACTATTAATGCCCAAGATTCCTCCTTGGGCTTTGCCTCTCCTGTCCTCAGTGTGTCTTTTTCCAGGTTCTGACTTGGCCAACAGGAATTCATGGGCTTGACTTTGCCACCTGAAAGTGCAACTGGTTTCAATGGGGCTGTTCATGCTGGGAATTTAGACACAGGCATGGGATTCACTTCATTGGCAACTCTGTTTGGAACAGCAACTACATCACCAGTGACATTTCAGCACAGCATTCTTAAAACATGCACATTTTACAGCTTATTTTCATTTTCTGCATCCCCCCAGGGACAAGTGGTAAATTGAGGTTTTTTGCTCATTTCTCATGCAGAATCCAAACACAAATAGGGGCCCAGCCTTGAGCCACGAGCAGCAACCTCCCCCCTCACTCCAGTGCAGAACCAGCCATGTGTCCCTGTGCCATGCACAAAGGCAGGATGATGGCATCCTGTGGGACTATTAGAAAAAGGGTGACAAAAGAGCCAAAGGCCACAGAAAACCGACCTCTTCATATTATCACTGCTCTTATTCCAGCCTTCCTTGGGAGGCTCAGGACTCAATCAGGCATTTTATGTCCCCAGCCTGGTGCCATCCTGACCCTTGCCAGCAGCTCTTCCACTGTAATCCTCAAATCAACATTCCCTTGTCTCCCATACATGTTCCCCAGTGGCTCTGCTGTGCTGCTGGCACACCCCCCTCCACCCCATCCCACAGCTCAGCCCCCTCACTGGGGCTCTTAAATCCTGC
Source organism: Campylorhamphus procurvoides (assembly GCA_013396655.1). Lineage (NCBI taxonomy): Eukaryota > Metazoa > Chordata > Aves > Passeriformes > Dendrocolaptidae > Campylorhamphus > Campylorhamphus procurvoides. The sequence goes on along the minus strand of WBMV01002179.1, from coordinate 54,016 downwards.
TCCAGGTGCTGCCTAAGCAATGTGCTCTATCCCAGCATGGGCAGTGACTGTTCATCCATCCTCTCCTCTGCCCACCCCAAAGGACACCAAGGCTGCTGCAGCTCCTTGGAGGAACACAGGGATGCTTTTCCAGCTCAGGATGAGAGCCTACCCTGGCAAACCACAACCACCCTCCTCTGCTGCCACAGCAGCCTCCAAGCCCCAGTGTGGCCCCACTTGTTTCTCTTGACTCATATTTTTCCTAATTGTCCCACTGTACTGGCTTTCAAGAGTGGGAAGATACGTTCAGCAGGAAGATACAGTGAAGAAAGAGCACTGTCAGTGGAAGATAAACATCCAGATATCTGAGCCTCAGAAAACAGCACAAGGCAGCAGCTGAGGGCTACTCTTTGGAGGGGTTACAAACAGTGATGATAAACCAGCACAACGACCCCAAAGTCATACATTTGCATGCTGAGAAGGATGCAGGGCCTCCATGGACTGCAGCTTGTTCTCTAAAACAAGCACTTTTTCCTGCAATCTTTGGATCTCCTGTTTGCTCTGGGCTTCTGTTTTCTGTAATGTTTCGTAGTCCAACATCTTCTTTTCAGCCAAAGAAATCTGCTCTTTCAAGAAAGCTATTGCTTCTGTCTGGTCTGTGTATTCACCATGGAGTTTCTCCAGTTCATGCACCCTCAGCTCAGCATCTCGACACTTGTCCTTCACATCTTGGAGCTCGAGAAAGTGCTGACTGCTTTTGGTTTCCAGTTGCATTTTCCAGTTGCTGTTGCTTTTTTCCACCTCATCCAAAGCCTCCTGCAACTTCAGTTTGAGACTCTCTTTCTCTTTTATATGCACAGCTGTCTCAATGTCATGCTTTGCTTTCAGGTTCTCCAGCTCAAGCTGGTGCTCCAATTTTATACTCTCCACCACTGCCTTCAGCTCCACAATCTCCTTGTGCTGGGTGTCAGGGCCCGAGTTCAGTGTGGCTTTCAGGTCCTCCAGAGACTTCTGGTGGTCAGAAGCCAAGGTGTCCAACTTGGACTTCCAGTTGTCCATGAGCCCCATGTTCTCATTAGTGGCTTGCTGAACTTTATGCTTTAGGTCAACGATTTCCTGCGAGTACTTCTCATTGACAGCCTTCAGCTTCTCCATCTCCTGCTGGTACTTCTTTAATGTCTTCTCATACTTCTCCTTCAGCTGGTTGCTCTCCTTCTGATGCTCCTTGTTGGCAGAGAGCAGCTGATCCCGCAGCCGAAGGGCCTCTGACTGCAAGCCCAGGTTCTGCTCAGGGCTCTCTGCTTGGTGAGAGCTCCTGAGGCACTGACGGAGCTCGTCCACCTCGCTGCACCTGAGGCTCAGCTCCTCCTCCAGCTGCAGGATCCTGGACTTCTCTGCTACTGTCGTTAACTGCAACACGACAGAGAACACAAAGTCAGTGCCCACCTCCCATGACTGCATCCTTCCCCCTCAGTAAGTGTGCTCCAGTGGAGGTAAATCCAAAGTACATTAGTCAAAGTTCAAATAAACAGCAAAAGAGCACCCAGCACCCTCCAACCTGAGCACAGTTTTGCACCAGGGTAACCAACACAGGTAAACACACAGTTATGTCTGTGCCAAATTGCAATTTCGTTTTTTCTAATACAAACCTCTCGCTTTGCACAGAAAAACATCTTGAAAATAACCCTTGAAATTCACTAGAGAGCAACAGTGGTTTGTGAAAAATAATGTCCTGGAAGGGCATTATGTTTTCAGACCAGGCATCTTGCCAGATGATGCACAGAGGAGATGTGACTGCACATGCAGGAATATCACAAGCATCAAACCCAGCATTAAGCATATCATGTTTCCTTTATTGCTCAGCAATCCTCAGCCTACAGACCTCTCTGCTGTAACACAATTTGTTTACCCTGGTGTAAAAAGGAAAAGGGATTTTTACACATGAGTACTTGTTAGAGTTTATTAGCAAAGTCAAAATAACGTAGGAGGCGAGAGGATGCACGACAATAAATCTGGCCATGGTGAGCACTGAGCAGAAGAGCTGAGCATCAATGTCTTGCAGTCTGAATGTAACCTGGCAGGGCTGAACTGCCTGCGAGTCACAGGGAGTTCAGGGGGCTGCAGCTATGGATGGAGAAGAGCAGATTTGACTAGATGGAATATTAGAAAAAAAGCAGAGGAAACAAGTAAACCAAGCCCAAACCCAAGTGATGAATCCCACTCCATTTCAGTTGCTGTTTCCCCACCAGCCATCAGCCCAGGAAGCTGGTGATGGTTATTTTAGATGGGCACAGGGGGGTTCAAACCAGCCAGACCTTCTGGAGATCCTCATGTATGTGTTTTCTACAGCTCTCAAACCCACTGGTGAGTCACAAGCTCATTGCAGCAACTTTGCTGCTTCCCACACCATGCCAGGCCCTTTCCACATCTGGCTGCTTTTAGGATTCTTCTGGGCAGCCTGTCCAGGGATCAGAGCAGGCCCACCTGTATCTTCCATGTCACATGGCAGCTCCCACAGCTGGCAGGGGGAACAAAGGAATGCTGATTGCAATGTTATTTCTTACTGCAGCCTCTATGCAGAATGAATTGTGCAGGGTGCAGGTATTACTGGGATATGTTAATTGAAAAATGAATTGTGAAGAGCTTATGTGTCAGATGGTGGCATGGGGCAGAGCAGCAAACTCGGTCCGAGAAACAAGTCCCCACATGAAAAGCAAAGCTAGAAATCATATCATACTACTCTTCCCAGGTGAGAGAGCAAATAAAATAAAAAAAAATATAAAAAAAAATAAATCAGGGAAGCTTAAGTTCAAGCCAAAAGTCAATCAACCCCACAAAAACCAAAAGAAAGAAGCCCAAAGCAAGGCATCATGAGCATCAACGCAGGGCCAAGCACTGTTCTGCAGGCAGGGCACGTGGGGGTCCATTACCCTGGTGTCCTCTAATTCTCTGAGGAGTTTCTCAGCCTGTGCCTTCTCAAACAGCAGGCTCTGCTCGAGCTCCCGTATTCGGGCATGCTCCAACTGCGTCTGAGTCTGGGCACACAGAGGGAGAGAGAACAGTGGAGGTGGGAGGAGGGGAAGGGGGAGAGAGAGAGAAAGGGAAAGAGAAGGCTGCAACATCATCTCCAGCGTACAAGACAAGGAAAGGCAGTTCACAACAGGAGGAGAATAAAGATCCAAATGAGGAGGAAAAATCCAACTGAACAGAAGAAGGTCCCTAAGGGATTTTACATGGTACTCGCAGTGGCTCTTCACAGGAAAACTGAATATGTGATGGGCAAACATCCTTCTGCAACAGAAACCTGCTTTGGTGTTTTCCTGCAGCAGCTGGAGACACTTCCTAGAAGGCAAAGCTCCCACCAGTGCAAGGCCCTTGCACCACACAGAGAACGCAAAGACCTTGCACATCTCTCCTCAAGAAGAATCACAAGGTGGACTGAAAAGAGTTGGAAGTTCCCATCCTCTTTTTGCTCTGGAGACTGTGAGAACCCTGCACTAAGTGGGGAAAAAAGGCAGGTCATACTGTACAGAGAGTGTTGTAAAACCCAAAATACACTGCACTGAAGCAAATCAGGGAAACCGAGATACTAAACTGTTCTATAAATCAGTGCTTTGGGTTTGTATAGGGCTGCCAGGAATCTCAAAGTGATTTTTGCACACCAAGACTCCACTAGCCTTGGAACAAGAAAACAACTGTTTTGTTTTGGTTTTTTGGGGGTATTTTTTGTGGTTGAATTTTGTTTGATTTTTTGTTTTGTTTTGTTTGAACAAATGATTAAACCAAGCACAAGAAGTTTATGTAACCTGCCCAAATGCAGGATCATTGACTTTGGGCTTTGCTTCTTCAGTGCCCTTCACTTTTAAAGCAGAAGTCCTCCAAAGCTGTGCTTGGTGACAAACCTCAGCACTCCACAACCACCACTGTAATATCATGTAAAATTTCCCCATAAATAAAAGAGGAGAGGAGACATGGGAAAATGCATGCAGACTCTGGCCTTCACTTTTTTTCCTGCATTTGTTTTTCATCTTCCAGAGCTCTTGAAAGCTTTTCCTGCATTTGTTTTTCATCTTCCAAAGCACCACAACAGCAGCATTGCCAATCTGGATCAAAAATGAGATGAATTCACAACTACATTTCAAGGCTAAATCCACAGCTGCTCTATCAGAGGTCCAACCCCTTGATCTGGATATCCCAACACATGGATTTCTTTGGTCAAAGAGCTGCCAAGGATGCTGCCTGCCATGCTCAACACCCAAGAGCCCTGGATTTGTTTAAAACCTACAAACTATTGGGACAAACAGCAGGGGTTTAGCCAAGCCTTCAGCAGAAAGCCTGGATCCAGGGACCACAGAGAGAGAATCTGTTCTCACCATCACATCTCTTACTGGCTGTTAAGTCAAGATAAACATTCCCCTCTGAGTATTGGAAGAGCTGCTGTTGTAAGAGGACTACAAGACCAGAGGAGAGAAGACAACTGTCACTGGGTTTTGGTTTTGGTTAGTTCAGCTGCAGAGAGGGATGCCAAGAGCTGTGCTTGCAGCCACTGCTTCTTTGGTTATGATTTTACACCAAGAACATCAGGAACAACCATTTTCCCAGGAAATGCTCTGCAGCATGAAGGAGCACTTACCCTCCTGATTCCCAATAAGAGGTTTGTTGTTTGTTTTTTTCTTCCTAGAAGTTAATTACTTGCTTCTGGAAATCCTGTCTCCACAACACAGCAGAATGGTGAGATTTAACTCCAGGGGGTCAATTATTCAGTCTGAGTATCCAAATTAGGCAGGACAGGATGTAAAAACTGACCACAGCCAAGCCCTCTGCCAGTGCCTGTGCTGGCACTGATGCTGGATTCACAGGGAACATCCCAGTTCCCTGGATCACAGGAAATCAAACTTTCCTAAGCTGTTTGTTCTTTTGTACAGACAAACACAAGTGAGGACAGGACTGTAACAGCCTGCTGGAAGCTTGGCCACATCCCCATTCCAAAACAATTCCTTCCCAGCCCAAAGGAAAATCAGATTGCTGACTGCAGGTCCCAGTCTAAGGATAGGAGCACTTATCTTGCTAAGTATGGTGGCTTTAAATAAAAAACAAGCATCCAAATATACCTGCTGGTTATCCCTGGTCCTGTTGCCACTTTCACAGTCAGGTTTAAACACTTTGAGCTTACACAGGGACAGTTCACTGCTCTCAAGGGAATGATGGATGGATCAACCACCCTTCTCTAAAGCACTGGGGGAACCTGTCAGCTCAAGGATCAGCAGAAACTTGATTTTGCACCCACACAGCAGCAGAAACTGCACTCACTGTGCCTCAGCAAAGGGCTGCCATCAGTGCAGTGCTGATTTACACCCTGTCAAACAGCTCCTTCAGCTTTGGATGAAGAGGAGAGGTTTGTGCCAAGAGGGTCACAACCATAGCAACATATCCATTGCCTAGTTTTCCCATTTTCCTGGGCTTTTATTGCTCTGAGTGACAGCAAATAACAGGCACAGGGCCCTTGACATTTCTGGCTGTTACTAACCTGGCACTATGGCTAAAGAGAAGGGGAACCCTCTTGATTTACACGTGGAGAGCAGAGTCTTGCTTTTACAGAGATTTTCTTTTCTTTTTCCCCCCTGGAAAAGCCTCCCACTCAAGGGCAAGCTCCCAATATCACTTCCAGTGTGCACAATGCTCACTGTGACAGCCCTTCCCAGTGACAGGGTGTCAATCCTGGTGTCCAACCCCACACTCATGGGCAGGGGACTCCACACAAGGTCTCCTCAGGGTACACAGCATTTCATCTGGAATTAAAGAGCATCTAGGCAGGAGATCCTGTGCCCACCAGATGCAAAGAGCAGGACACTGCAGGGACAGGGACTGCTCACTCAGTTCATTTCTAGAGTGGAAAAACACGTTGCAATGCATTCAGATACAGATTTTAACATGGGTTGGCAACTCAGGGTGACAGATTAATTCCAGGCAGCTCCCAGTGTGAGCAGTCATTGGGCAACACACCAAAGAATAATCCTCACAGTTTCCATCCAGGTGTTCACAGCAGGTCCAAAGCCATCAATAAAGTATTGTCTCCAGTGGAACAAAAGGTGGCAGAAGTTACTCAAGTGAGGCCTCATGTGCAATTTCAGGTTTTGACCCCATATTTTGGTAACATCATCAGGAATTACCTCCAGATCCCCCTTTGTAATGGATTCTTCCTCCACACGGAACTGCAAATCCTCCACTTTCCTGGGGAGAGGAAAAGACACAAAGAGCCATCAGCAACACCCAGACCAGCACCCTCTGTCTAACCAGCCATCACACATGGGCCTTCTCACTATGCCCCTAAATCAAGTTTTATAGATTACTGGGACACAGCATCAACGGAGAGATCATTGCAAACAAATAGAAAAGCTGTTGGCAAGATTTTCTGTGTTCTAGAAAAAAACCCACCCAACATTAAGAATCATGTCATGATCTGCAGAACCAAAGTCTGGGAGGAGAGGGAGACAGACCACCTTTGGATACAAAGAGCCCAGCAGAAACTGAGCAGCAAGATCCACAGAGCAGGACAAGCTTTCTACCCAGCAAACAGAGTCCTCCTGCAAGGACCAACCTCCCAGACACACACAACTATTCCCTGACACTGAGATCCTGAAAACATGCAAAGCACAACCAAGTCTCACCGCTTTATGTAAACCTTGTTATCCTGCAGATGAGCACGGGGCAATTCCTGTGCCAAATGCACAGGGTCCATACAAAATATTCCAAGGGAACTGGATCCTCTGACTCCTTAGCAGAGGGGGGGCAATGCTTAATGTTTTCACAACATGGAAACTGTGAGCTACCCTTGTGTCAGAAAAGCCTTTCCCCACACATTGCACAGGCCAGCAATAAAACCACAAACACAGACATGCAGAGGACTCTTCTCTTTTGGAAGAGAGAATCCAGTAACAATACAAAATAATTCAATTTTCTGCTAAACTCAGCCCTCTTTGTTCTCTTTACTGATTCAAAAAGAGGCAGTAATGAGGATGTTGAGCTGGTAGCCAGATGTAAGGACTCTGATTCTGCTACAGATAAAAATAGCTGTGAGTGTACATATCTAACTTCATAAACAAGCTTCCTTGTCTAAACCTCCTCTAATTAGAGGAGGCATCTGTTGATATTTAGGGGAAAACTCAGCTGTCTTGGGTTAAAGGGCCTCCTGGAGCTGGGAAAGTGAGCTGCCTACCAGAAGAACAGGGAGACATGCACAAAAGAACAATTCATCCTCAGGAGGGGCAGCAGTCCATTGAAATCAACACTGTTTTCAGTTATTTAATAGTCAGAAATACCTTTCTATTCCCACTGAAGAGTTTAATTATATATAGAGAGAAATTGGACTCCATATATACCAGGACAAGCAGATCTTCACTCTTATCCAGGGAGGAAGTGTATGCATCATCATATATACATGGATGGAGCCTCTGGGATGTGGGGAGAGGGTTAATCACAGCACAGTAAGGCTGTGCTCCAGTTTGGCTTCCCTTCCTCAGAAGGAATGTCCTCCAGATCAGCACATCACAAACAAAAGGGAAGAAGGGGCCTTGAGCAGAGCCAGGTCCTACAGAAGGGCCTGCAATGGCCCAACATGCATAGGCCTTTCATGATCCAACACTTATTTTCTACTGTATCCTCACCCAAAACCACCTTAATGCCCTGTCACTGTCCACACATCTTCACCTCCCTCACACCCATCCACTCCTGCTTTACCTCTTCTCCTCTTCCAGCTGGTTCAACAGCTCAATCTTCTCCTTCTGCATCCCATCCACCAAGGCTCGTGCTCGCTGGAGGTTTCCTTCTGCCTCTGTGACATACTGCAGCAAAAAAGAGCCCAAGCCACAACAGTTACCAATGCTTGAAGTACAGGGCTGTTTAAAAAAGGATCAGAACAAGTGAACAAAGTTCTGATGATCTGTTTCAGAGGGTGCTGTGGTAAGAGGGCAGATTTTCCAAAGAGCCCAGGATGTGTGTATCAAGAAGCCAAATATTGCTCAGTCTCCAGTGGCTGTAAGTTTGGCCCAAGCTTCAGTGCCCCTCTGACCTGAACCCTCTGGAGAATCCAGCTCTGATTAGAGTTAAGGACTTGAAGCCAGAAGAGTTTTGAAAATCTAGTCAGAGGTCACCTGGTCACAAAGTAAGAAACACTTCAGACTTCTGTTAATTTATTTGTTACTGGTAATTTGTTACCAGAAAACACTATACACAAGAAAGATGTCAGCTTGCAATTGATTTCCAAATTTCCTCTGCATTTTGGCCAGGCAGGTGTGACCCACTACACAAATATACGGTGCCCTCAGGTAGCTGACTGGGGTTTATAAGCATAAGGAAGGCATTTAGGACAACACTGAAGAGCCACATACTGACAAATAGCACAAACACAACTCCTCTCTTTAAGCATTCAAATGCATAAAATACCCTTTGTACAAATGCTTGTGCAAAAAACCCCAAAGCCCTGATATGATCAACTTGTTTTCCTTCCAGATCCCCTGACTTTATTGATGTGATAAAAACATTCTCTCTAGCAGGAAAGCTGTGGCACAGGAACTGAGCTGATGTCCTCAGCACCACAAAATCACTGCAATGCAGTCACAGCCAGGGCCAGACTGGGTAGCTGAGGGGAACAAATTTACTCTCTGCTTGCATTTCAGCATTGAAATGTATTGATCCACCAGACACAAACTATCTGCTGCCTTTTATCTGGCACAGCCCGTCTCCTGCTCCTGGCTCGTAGAGAGAGCACATGTGACACTGGGAGAGTGGAGAAAGAACCTCAGCTTAACTCATCACATAAAAGGCAGAAATTCAGAGCCCAAGTTTCACACACAGGCATGTTATGACCTGAAAGTTTCAGGGGATATCAAATATTCAGAGGGTTAGTGATAGAGCCACATCATCTCCTACCTGCTCGTGTTGGGCCTTCATGATGGCAATCTCCTTCTCCACCTCACAGATGTGGCTGGTGGCTTTGGCCACCTCTGCCCGCTCCAGGTCACGCTCTGCCAGCAGCTGTTCAATGTGCTGCTGCTTCTCCTTCAGGGCCTCCTGGAGAGCTGTGGTGCCAGAGATTTTTCGAGCATACCGAGAAGATGTCTCTGTCAGCTGAAAAAAAAGAGACAGGTTAAATCTGTGTCCTTCCCAGTGTAGAACAGTTGAAGTCCCCTGTTAAATCTGCTCACCTAATGATCATTTATTGAGCTATACAGGTGAGATTAAGTCTGTGAAACATCTGGGCAATGCTCACAAGCTCAACAGTTTTTCTGCACTGTAATGAAAGGACCACTTCTAAAAGGAGAGGATGTGGGATGTAAATTGGGTCAGGAAAGATTATCCTGCATTGTATCATCTGCCTTCTTAAATATTGATGATCTGCACTAACGAAGTCCCAAAAAGTGAGCTCAGTTGGGCAGATTAATCCCAACTAGAAACCAGTGTGGGCTACTTAGATCCAACTCCCGGGAGTGACACTGCACTCTCATCCCCAGCCAAGTGGACTGCAGGTGCTCTGCAGCACACACTATGGCAGAGCCAGAGCTTTCAGTAACATTGCTGCCTGCTCTGCTGTCCATCTGCCTCAGCACCTGCCAAAGCCCCAGGCATGTGATGCAGGACAGTGTCACCCTCCAGTCACTGCAGGAGCTTTGCACAGCTGCTCAGAGCAGAGCACACTGCTCACAGCCATGTGGGATGAGGAGCAGTGACCTTTTTCTGCAGGGATCCCTGCAGTGGAGGGAGATTATTTGTAAGGTGGGTAACAACACCCCACCCTCCACTCCCCTCGCCCCACTGAAGGAACAGCTGCTGAAGGAAAACCCCAGCCCTCCCACTTGGTGGAGCCTGGTCTGAGGGGCAGACTGAGGCTGCACAGTCCATGGAAGGAGCCCCTTACCAGCCCACTGCGGCTGGGCCTGCCCCCGACCGACGAGGCCACGGAGCTGACGGAGCTGATGGAGGAGCTGCTGGGGCTGTGGGTCAGGGCTGACACTCCCATGGCCATCCTCTTGCTCTTCTTTGCCTTGGCAGGGCTGGTTGATGGGAACCCAATCCGGATCACCTTGTGGATGGGAGCAAAGAGGCCGAACTTGGGAGGGCACTGGAAATACCTGGAATGCAGGAGATGCACCGAGTCAGGAGAGGCAGAGCATCCATCTCACCCAAGCCTCACAGAATGGCATTGCCAAGCAGTGCAAAAACCCTGGCCCTCAGCTCCTCTCTGGGTGCTTTGCTGTGACATTGTTTCCTGTGTGCAAGTGGTTGGATTATTCCCCTTTCCTGTACTTGGTAGTACTGGCAATCTTCATGTTTTCATTTGTTGTGCTTTAGCAGGGAATCCTGAGATAATTGTCACGCACTAATTGCTGTGCACTTTGATGAGATGCCAGGAAAGACCTATCTGGTAGCCTGGAGAGCACAAAGATCCCAGAACACAAGCACAGCCAGAGCACTGCTTCCTTATAACCCAACCTTCCCAACAAACCAGCCCTCCCAAAACCTGCATGTTCTCTCTATCCGGCCTTGAAGAAAGTCATAGGAAAGTGTGTCTGCAGGGAGGTGTCAGAGGTTGGACCAGGCTCTGCTAGGGGGTGCCCAGCAAAGGGACAAGATGCCATGGGCAGAAAATGATGCCCAGGAAGTTCCACCTGAACATGAGGAAGAACTTCACTGCAGCAACCAAGCACTGAACAGGCTGCCCAGAGAAAGTGTGGAGTCGTTCTCAGTGCAGATATTCCAGAACTGTCTGGATACAATCCTGTGCCACATGCTTTGGGATGACCCTTCCTGAGCAGGGAGATCCTGCTCAAATGACCCACTGCGACCCCTTCCAACCTGAACCATTCTGGGATTCTGTGTTAAATTTAAAAGTCTCAATCACACAGCACTAAATAAATGTTATACAGGGTATAAAGCTTTCCTACCAAAACAGAAGGGGGAAGTGGCAGCTCCTAACTTTGAAGCTAAGAACACCATTACAGAAAACTCCAGTGTGTGCCACCACCTCTGGGTGGCAGAGAAAGAGAATCTGGTTCCCATGCAAACAAACTCAGGAAGATGCAAGCACAGAAGGAGGATCAGATAATTACAGAACAAGCTCTCTTCCACAACTGCAGTGAGGCCAATATGAGTGTGTCTCTCCAGAGCCCTCTTCCAGGATAAAAATGAGCCAAAACCCAGTGTCAAACCCTGGAAACCCCTTCAGGATTTGGGCTGACTGGAACAAGCCAGGGTTCATCTGCTGCTAGCCACCTGCACTGCAGCAAGGCAAACCAAATCATCTCCAGCCTCCCATCCCCTTGTTTCAGGGGAGCAGCCAACACAGAAAGCTGTCTCTTGGCACAAGCTCTCTCTCACAGGCTTCACAGCAAGGCTAGGGCTAAATACTGGGTCATAAAACAGCCTCTCCTATGTTAACATAAAAAACAGGTTCTAATGACTAAATGACACAAATCCAGCTTTACCAACACAAGTCCTCTCTCCAGATGTGAGCAGCTGTTTCCCCAATTCCCTTTCATTTTTAAGTGCTGGCAGCCATACAGCTGTGTCACAGGCAGACCCCTGTGAGCTTGGGAGGCCAGAGAACAGCCTGATTTCCAGCCAGATGAAAATAAAATTCACTCTCAAACATCTGCTCAAAACCATTTTTTTTGTCTGTAACACACTTTAAACAACCCCTCTACAACCCTAAAACTCTCAGCCTCCTCAGCTTGCTGCCAACACAGGCCTTGGGTTTGGAAAACCAGCCATACCACAGGCTGACCCCCTACAAACCAGCTAAACCCTGCTCAGCATCACATTTCCAAACTCCAGTAGGCACAGGCGGGCAACAGCCTGGCACAGCCCCTTCCATGGTATAAGCACAGACTGGTACTCGTGGCTGCACAACAATGCCAGAGGTCAATGCCCTCAAAAGCCCCCTGACAGCTCTTTGCAAGCCCAAACTTGCTTCATTATGGCTGTTCATTTTCTTTCAGTCCATGTTGGAAGTGGTTGCAATTAACTTTTATGGTTCAGAAGCAGGAATTGGGTCCAGAAAACTTGACAGAAAGGAAAAAAATCTACTTGAAAACTAAGAGCTGCTCTCAGTGAGTGCTGAGGAGCTTCAGACTTGCATTACAGAGGGGAAACAGGAAAGAAAAGTGGTGGTGTGATGGCAGCACAGGACATTTGTAAATGGATGAAAAAAAAATCTCCAGTGTCCAAGGCTGACATGTCAGACTATGCAAAAGCAAAGGTCTCAGCAGTTTCGTGGTCAAAGACTCCCAGGGGAGCAGAGGCAGAGAACGAAGAATAGCAAAATAAGCAGGTAAAGGTTAATACACTAGAGAGGAGTGCAAGGAGCTTGCTTGGCTTTGTGGATACAAAACCAAGCCAGCCACAGCAGCACCTCTGTAGTCTGCTGGGCAGACAGGAGAGCAGATGCAGCAAAACTCACTAGGTGGCAACCACCACCAAAGCACTGAGTCCAGAGCCCTGGACAGACTCTGCCCAGGCTGATTCTGGCAGGACAAGCTCAGGGCAGTATCAGGAATTCCACAAGGCCACAGCAAACGTGGGGAAGACTGATTGATGAGTGCCTACAGGTACCAAGGGAGTTGGTTTTGCTGTGTTGGCTTCTCCAAAGCACTGCTACAAGAAAATCAGAAGGCTGGATGAAAGGTCAAAGGACACACAGGGGCAATGCTGCCAACCTGCTCTTAATAGTGTGAAGCAAAGAAGAAGCCTTTGCTGATGGGGCACATTCCAAACCAACCTCAGCCAAGAGGCTGCAGTGTCAGAGGACAGGGGACTTCCAAAAGTTGAATTTTCAAAACATAGCAAGAGAGGTGTGAGGATGAGAGAGCACCCCTACACTCTGATCTGCCTTCCACACCTTCCTCATCCACAGAGACAATAAATCATTCCTGAGCACCCTGAAGATTAAATTTAGGGATAATTTGAAGCGTATGATAAAGAGAGCAGGGACTTGGATTCACTCCATGATTTATTCTCTACCATCTTGGCTCTTTTCTTTTGAGAATAGGCTGGAACTCTACCATCTGCTGCCAATCATTCACTGCTTTTTTGTCCTAATATTGAACAAGGCAGCATTTCTCTTAATTAAAATGAAAGAAGCATATAGCTTCATTACAAAACCTGAGCTCTAACAAGGCAGGAACTCTCAGCTCCTCAGTTTCAAAGGTAAATCTATCCTTTTAAGCCACATTGCTTTAAGAAGCTCCAAGAAAACCAATGGTATTTCCACTGAAGGAACCTGTGAAGGACAAGGGACCAGTTCCACCTGTATTTGAAGCAGGGTCAAAGTGCTGCTGTATAGCTCATATTTGAACATCCCCAAGCTCAAGATCTGAGGCTGGGGCCATTCCCTTAACTGAATTCAACAGGAACAGAAACAGCTTTCCAACAAGTCTGGAAGATGTCCCTGCCTAGTTTTATAGGTACTAACAAGGGCTTTTTGGGAAAATAGTGGAGGTGCCTGTGGAGTCAGAGGTGCTAAGATCAATCAGCAGACAACTGTCACGCTACAGAGTCAGTACAAAGACAGAAAACAACTACCAATTGTTCTTTCAGATCTCTGGAATTTGTCCCCTGAAAGAACAGAATAAAACAATATTAAGCTGAGGATAAAAGAGTCGAATTTGTGTCTTCTATCATTCTGACAGGGTGAACTATAAACATAGCACAGGAAAGTTTATGGAGGGCATGTGTGGGAGAAAGCAGAGCTAATACAATCACACAACCAATTTCTAACAAAAACTAAATCCCACTCTAAGTTATCTTCTCTCCCTACTCTCTTCTGTTTCCTGAAGCTACTCAAGTTCCTTCTTCACAGCTGTTATCTGATTGTGCTTCAAAATGCCCCAGTGATGAGGTTTGTATTGATCTCCCTGCAAGGCTATCCCAAAGCCTAAAAGGCTCAAAACTGGACTCTTCCTTGAGCCCACAATGTCCAACCAAACACAGCCCTAACTCTCCTCCCAGGTCCAATGGCACTTGTCCCCAGCTACCCCAGGAGGTGTGGAGGGCCCTCCATGCCCCAGCCTGGGGTTCAGAGCTCACAGTACCTTGTACCAGCAACGGCCCCATCGTTCTTCCCCAGGGGCTCATCCAGCTCCACACCACACCACTCTCCTTTGGCAAAATCTGTCTCTCCCACGTAGCGCACAACTCCTGTCTTTGTCCCACCAACCTGTCGGAGAGAAGATGCTGAGGGTTAGAGATGGCAACACTGACACAAGGGGGCTGAGGCTGGGACAGGTATGGAGAGAGGAGGGCAAGGCACCAGTATTTTGTGGTTTAGATCTAACAAAAGCAGCAGGGAGTTCTCATACCAAGTTCTCCCAGCACCAACCAAAGCTGTCTCTCCAATAACTACAAGCAACTCCCACTTTTGGGACTGCCTGCCTGGAGATGTCAGAGCAAATAGAATGAAAACATATTTCAAGGCGTCAACTAATTGCAGCAAGTTCCTTGTGAGGCCAGGAAGGAGTTTAAGCCCAGCAGGCACAGCTCATACCTGCCTTGTGCGAAGAACCACGATCTGCCCTGACAGGTTTTCAGCCCTCTGCTCTTTCAGGTGCCAGTTCTGGGCACTGCTGGGACAGGACATCGAAGGGACAGCTGAGCCAGGAAGGCACTCATTGCTCCTCAGCTCTCTCCCACGCAGGGTTTGCTAAGGATGTCGGGAACTGCTCCAAATAGAGATGTTTTATACAGAAAAAGCCTCCACTTCCTACAGAAATTCCCAGCACTAGTGAGATGCATGGGAGAAGGGCTCAGCTCCCCGCCAGGCTTCCTTCAGCACAGATTTTTTTTCCCCCCTTCATGGAGAAATAAGAATCAATCACACCTTTTTCTCCCATTTGCATCATTAAAGTTTCCAACATGCTGAGCAGGCTCGAGAAGGGCATAAGTCAGGAACCTTTGGAGCTGTGTGTTGATCACTGCTCTGAGAGCACATTGCACAGAGCAGCAGCTGCCTCTGCACTGCACACTCCTACTGAGACACTTGGGCTGAGAAAAAGAAGATGGGAAAAGTAGGAGGGTGATTTGAAAGGTTCATACTTCTAGTAAATCAGCATATGATCTAAACCTTTTTTAGCCTATCTCTGCTAGAGCCAAGGTTCAAGGAAGAAAGCTTAAAAATAAGCCTAAAATTCAATTTGCAGCTTCATCCTGAATGACTTGCAGTTAGTAATTTTCTTAATATTAAATTTAACATAAAAAGGTATCAACAGAGTAATATTCTCCTACAGTGATCATCAAATGCAGAAATCAGCAGCTTCATTTACTCCAGGGGAGGGATTTTGGATTTATCAATTGTGAATCCCTAAAAATTGCTCATGCAAAGGAAAAAGAGTTTTCCCAGACTAAAAATAACTGCACCTTAATGGACTAACCAGCACAGCTCTGAGGTCTGGGCCCTACCTCAAGCGCTGAGAGGCTGCAGTGTGCAACTTGAGTTAGTCTTCTGGAATTTCTCTCACTAGGGATTCAAAGGGCTGCTGCTTATGGGGAAAACCCCTTGGTGATATTGTTCTCTTTCCTACACAACAGGGAAAAGTATTTCCCAGCAGGAAAAGGAACACAAGAAAGCTTTCTGGTCCTGAACTGCACCCAGGAACAAAAAGCTGATTCAATATCAGTATTAGGTACTTGGCAAGTTACTGATTTGAACTGTGGAATTCTTTACCTGTCACTCACAGTCAAATGCTATTCCCCTTTTGATTGCTTTGAGTTTATGCAGACTTAATCCCTTAATATTAATGCAATGATTTAATGCCATTCTAATACATTTCTTTAGCTGCCAGTTGAACTCAGTAGAGGTGTCATTAATCTTAATGTCATTTATAAGAACTTACCATTACTGGTGTGCCCCCTTAATTTTATTTTATTGAGTTTTAATTCTAGATATAGAGTCACATTTCCTTTACCAAGCCATGTAATCCCCACAGCCTCATGTAAACCTTAAAAGCCTTGTGAGTCCCTTCATCAGTGTGAGTGGGGCATCTACTGGAGGGTCACACTCCTCTGCCCACACAAAGGACCACTCAGTTATGTCCTCATCAATATTATTTGAAGAAGCTGTTTCCACACAGGAGAGTAAAAACATAGCCCTACTGACCTGATGAACACATTATCTAATTATGCCAACACCAAAACTGTTCACTAAGAGGGCAGGTCATGCTCCCACCTGAAAGCCCTACATCAGTGAAGACTTTAAGTGCAGATCAGGTCCAACATTGCCCCAAACAGCCATGTGAGTCCCTGTTTCCAGTGCAATATATTCTGGTTTTTTCTGTCAAGCATTAATTATTCCACCAACCTCTCTATAAGACACACCCCTGCTATACAGCATCACGTTCTGCCCCAAGCCAGGATGGTCACATCTGCTCTCCAACAGCCTGGGCTCCCCACACAGCCAATATCAGGCTGTCACACTCACATGCCAGCACTGAACCCTCTTGCTGAGCTTCCCATCACTTGGCAGGCACGTAGAAACTCTGACGGATGGAGAGCCTAGAAAATTCATCCAACTCAGACATGCAGATTTATTCATCCCTGATAATCTGCTAATGCTGTTAAAATAAATAATGTTTTTTGGAAGAAGCCAGTTGGCAGGTTGTGGGTGACATGGTCTCCTCAGAACAGAACATTTCCTTCTATCAGAACTTCCAATAAATCAGAGGTATCACCTTGGGAGGGAAAACAAGGCAGCCAGAGAAGGCCAGGGAGGTC
This sequence comes from Campylorhamphus procurvoides, assembly GCA_013396655.1. Taxonomy (NCBI): domain Eukaryota; kingdom Metazoa; phylum Chordata; class Aves; order Passeriformes; family Dendrocolaptidae; genus Campylorhamphus; species Campylorhamphus procurvoides. Next base: position 37,279 of record WBMV01002179.1, on the reverse strand, counting down.
AGCAATGGCATGGCATAACTGAGTGCAGCTCACAGCCATTCCTCCTGCCCAGGCCTGGCTTGGATACCACTATCCAAGTGTGAACAGCAGCCAAGCAGGGATGGCTCCTGTGGCATTAACACAATGGCCACCATCACACTGGAGACCAGAGGATTTCAGATTCCATCCCTGCCCCTCAGCTGGTGAGTCAGAACAGCAATGTGCACTCACAGAAGGACATCCACATGCCCTCTCTGCCAATTTTATCACCAACATCACGTTTTACTACCCTCTTCTCATCAAAATGACAACATTGGATCCAGACCAGCATCCCAGGGCTGGAAAGACAATGATGTTAATCCTTCCAGACACTGTCTTCATCGGAGCTGCTAATACATCATTTAAACTATTTACCAAATTAGCAGCAGGCCGTGTCTCAGTCTGGCTGCTGTGAGTCAGACCCCTCCAGCCTGGCTTTGCCCTTTCCTCCTCCTGGTCTCTCTGCTCACCCCACAGCAGCTTCTTTGCTCCCAGCAAGAACCTCTCAGGAGCTGCCACCACCCCAAGGGCTGTGGGCAATGCTCTGCTTGCAAAACCCTCCAATACCACTCAGTGGGAAAAGAAACATTAAATTCTCTGTGCCATCCAGGCCAACAGGGACTGTTCCCCACCATGTCATGCATGTTCAGGTGTCAGCAATGGCTGAGGCTCCTGCTTGAGCACAACCCTGGGTAGAAACCATAGAGATGGTGTTTGCTCTCTGCTTAAAATTCTAATTTACCCACTGAAGTTATTCTCAAAGGTTTCCCATAAGAGAGTGCTGCTGCCCAGAGGGTGGAGGTGGGAACACTGAGTGCCTCCTCTGCAGGGCTCCTGCCCTGAGTCCTGGCAGAGCTCTGAGACCCTCCCACTGCTCAGCCGTGGGAAGAGAAAGGAAGGGGATGAGGAGAAAGGGCAGACACAGCACACTTGCTTTACCCTGAGGACCTTCAACTACTTCGACTGTGCAGCACATCAGCTTATTCCACCCTGGGTTTAGATTGTACCAACAAGAACTTGGAAATCACCTTTACTGGACAAGTGCTGCTCACTCCAGTTGGAGCTGGACCTGCAGGCTGTATCTATCTTGTAAACTGGAGCAGCCATCCTTTCCCTTGAGGATAAATGGGTTTCTCCCCCTTCCCTACACTCATCTACTCAGACATGGAGCCTGTTTCTAACTCAACCTGAGAGAGGCAGGAGCTGTGTTTTCCCACCTCCCAGTTGAGCTCTTCCAAGAGCACTGATGGCTGAAAATTACTGTACAACAATTGAATTACAGAGGGTGCTTTTGGCAGTAGCACAGGAATGTGGGTCCAGATCACCTGAAATAATGACCTGTAATCCAGGGAGGTAAGTGCACATACCTATGGGAAATGTGGCCATCACTTACTGGGCACAGCAGTCAGCAGCTGGTGGGAAGGGGAGGATGTAGCTTGTGATCAGGTTTATCTATAAATATAACTTACTTCAGGTGACATGCAACCATCAACAGTTTCATCTGATCAGATAAACACCATGTTTATCTGATGTGAATACCAGTGAATACCAGAACTGGCTTTTAGAGTGAGGGGAGAGACAACCAGCAATTACAGGCCAGCCCTCCGTGTGTGAAGCTACAGGAATTTTTATAGTTTCTTTTAATCCAGTCATTTGTCTCTGTGCCTTCCCATCCCCACAGCACAAGTCAGCATTGCACAGCAATGAGTCTGACAGCACTGCTGATGCAAGACATTTCTGTGCATTTATCTGTCAGGCACCAGTGAGAAAATAATGTCCTAGGGAGGTGGTGTAAGAGGAAAGCCTGGAATTACAGCATCCCCTCCTGGGGCTGTCTCGGACACAGTCCACCCACGTTAATAACACAGTTTGCTCCACCACAGGCCACTTACAACTCCTACTTAATGACAGACACTGCACTCAGCAAACAAGGGCCAGGCAATGCCTCAAACCCAAATGAATGGTTAGGAGGGTGTGTGCACAAAGAGCCTCAAAGGGTTAATGTGGCCACAGGGCAGGGCAGTTGCTCTGGGCTATTTATTTCCCTCTTTGTTTCATTGCAATCCCAGGGAATCACAGAAATACAGGATGGTTTGGGTTGGGAGGGTCCTTAAAGCACATCCAGTCCCACTCCCTGCCATGGGCAGGGACACCTTCCACTAGCCCAGGTTGCTCCAAGCCCTGTCCAGCCTGGCCTTGGACAGGGATGGGGCAGCCACAACATCTCTTCCAAACCTGTGCCAGAGCCTCACCACCCTCACAGGGAAGAATCGTTTCCCAATATTTAATCTAAACTCTGTCAGTTTGAATCCATTCCCTCTTGTCATGTCACTACATGCTCTTGTAAGAAGTCCCTCTTCAGCAGCCACCTCACAGGAGTCCTGAACATTTTCCTGTCTCTTGAAGCCTGTGAAAAACTGGAACACTGCACTTCCCACTGCCTGGCACAAAGCTCCCCAGGGACAGAGATCCATCATTCCCACGCTCCCACACAAGGGCTGAGGCTCTCTTGTACTGCTACAGTCTCTGGTCATGACACAGCACTTGCTGGTCTCCTTGTGGATGGAGCTGCCAGCAGGAAAGGGAACACTGAAAACACCTTCCCTGAAAATCCTGCCTTGGCAGAACTACAGAATAGAATCCTTTCTTTACTACCTCTGCTCAAGGAGAAGGGTTTAGACTAACTCTCCTGGCTGGGAAGATCTCATGAAATGATTTCCCACTCAGGAGTTAAAGGCTTTCTGCAGCTCTGGGCTGGCCAAGCAGGGGATGCTGAAGGAAGAACACGATTAGTTTATCCCCCAGAATTTTCTCTCATTTACCAAGTGCTGCAACACACTGCAGGCAAAAGCACTTTGCAGGAGACAGAGAAGATGATTAAAGTCACACACTCGGGGGCAGCCCAGGAGCCATTTGCAGCAGCCCAGCCAGGCTCCAGTCCTGCCCAGCCCCAGCCAAGGTGCTGCTCCATCCAATGTCCCTGTGGGTGCTGCTGCTGTCCCAGCACCTACACTGGCTTTGGCACCTATGAGCTCCAGCAAAACCACAAACCTGAAATCCATCCAAAAGGTGTCTGGGGCAACACCCCTCAGCAACTGAGCCAGCCACTGGGATATAACCCAGCCCTTAAACAGCCTTATCTCTGCATTTCTATACTGAAGAGCACAGTCCTAAACAGGAGACAGAAGGATGGCTGAATAACTCTATTAAAAGGAATTTATTTTTAAATTATTTTTTATTTAGACTGACATATAGAGTACAGCCACCTTCCTACCAGCCTTTTGCAAAAGCAACCACATTTAGGGTGGAATGAGTTCAGCTACTGACAAAGCCTCCTCCCAAAGAATGCAAAATACATTTTCTTAGAAAAAAAAACCAACAGAAATTCCTCCCAGGCAGAAAATGCTCAATTGCTCCACTGCTCTGTTTCCATCCCTTCTTTTGCTGCAGAAAGGCAAAAAGCCAACCTCACATTAACAGAACTCCAGCAATTAACACAATTTGGGAAGCTCCATTCTCACTAAAGCAAAGGTTAAGTGTTCCACATTCATTTGTCAGACTTCAAGAGATGAGCTCTACCATCTTAGAGTGTGTTTTTCATCTCTTTAATGCAATTTTTACATCTCTGGGAAAAAGTCTGAGAGTGCCAAAGGCAAATATTATCTAACTTTTCTAATGGAAAGCTAAAAGTCACTTCTTGCAACTGCTGGAGAGTCTTGGAACAAAGTCATTGAAAAGCAAAAATGTCTTCAAGCTATAATAGAATTTAATGAAGTTAAAGGAAGGCACCATCAGGAAATGACGAGACTGCAGAGAGCCAGGTGTCCATCTGGCAGACCTGGAAGGGTCCTCTGCAACCTTGCGCTCTATCCCCTGAGCAATCACTGAAAACACGTGTCCTCCCTCCCTTGAAAAGCCTTTGGTGGATCCCATCTGCCTAAAAGCCACCCTCAAATAAAAAGAGACTCTTCCAGAAAAAGCAAAGACTAAAAGTAATAAAGACAACTAAAACTGTACCGATCCCTAGAGGACAAGAGCATAGATTTGCTCTGGGATTTTGAGGCAAGTCAGGTTAATTCAGAATTATTGTTTACGTATTCAAACACCAAACATGATTAACTGACATCTCCATTACAAAAAAAAAAAAGAACAAGCCAGCTGCCAAGCTGAGCACATGTGAATGAACCATAACAGCAAATTATTTCTCCTTGTTATCTGTTCTTTTCCTGGATCTCCATGACTGTGTGCAAACAATTCCCGATGTTCCTGTAAGCCAAGCATTCCAGCTAGAGCCAGTGAGAGCCTGAGCTCATTGCACACTCACTCTTTTGGAGCTATTTATCACTAACAAACCATAGCACAAGCTTTATCTAATAACATCTGGGGTGGATAAATTAGCAGGGAGGGAGAGCTTTTAAGGATGCACCTTCATTAAAACCAGACAAAAAGCCAAACCCACCCCCAAGACACACCTGAACAGAAGCCAAGGGAAGAGATGCCGTTCTGTACAGGGAGCCACATCATATCTGATACATCAAAACTGAATCACCAAAGGAGAGATTCTTGCAAATCCTTGTCAGTGTGTACAGCCACATGCAACAAGACACTGCTGCAAATTCCTCAAATGCCCTAATATTACACACAATTGTGGAGTATCACTGGATTAGAACATAATTAATGATTTGTCTATTTTCCCTGTGTTTCAGTTGCTCTCTCTGACCTAATTTCACTGCTCAGAACTTCAATATAAGAAATGCTCTGGAACATCTTCTTTTACACCAATGTAAAAGAAACACAAATATAGAAGATGCAGCATCCCAAATAAAAGTGAATGTAGAAGTTTGATGCCTACAAGACCACACTCCACCCCTCACCTCACCACCAACCATGTCCTCTTTTTGTCTTGTCCTGAACCTGACCAAAACACTCAGGGAGAGGACAAATCCTCATCCTTCTCCTTTCGAGGGGGACCCCACAATCAACTCACCAGCACACGATCTCCAAGCCGCAAGTCCTTCTCCCCCTTTTTCACAGACCCGCTGTCCGAGAGGTTGGACCCGGACTCGTTGCCCGTCTTCATGGCGCTGTTCAGGACGCTCTCCCGCAGCGGGATGACCCGAGTGGACAGGGGTGGCGTGGCCGTCCCCGAGTGCAGTGACAAGTTCTGAGCCGTCAGGGAGTCCACGGAGGGCGCGTCGCTGCCCGAGCCCTCGGCCACCGGCTGCCGTGTCAGCTTGGACGGCCGCGTGAAGATGCCCTGCAGGGGCTGGCACTCGAAGTAGCGCACCCCTCCGACAGAGCCGTCATTCTTACCCACAGGGTCATCCAGAACAACCCCTGCCCACTGGCCCGGGGCAAACTGTGTCTCCCCGAGGTACTGGATCACACCCGGCTTCACTCCGTTCACCCAGACGCGCTCGCCCACCACGAAGTCTCCCAGGAAATCATCGCCCACCTCGGCGACTTTTGAACTCGACTTCTCGGCGCTGGTGGTGGAGGTGGGACCCTGCTTGTGTAAAGGTGAGCCTGTGAATCAAGGGAAAAGAGGGTTTGGTATGAGGATGAATCCCAGAAGGCACCAAAACACCAGGAAAGGGCATGTACAGAAAGGAAGCATCTGGGACAGCAACTGAGGTTGCGGGTTTACACCCAGTGAAGTTCAAGCCCCGTTACTTACACATCTTCCTGGGCAGGAAAGCAAATCTGCACAGAAACCTCCATGTGCTGCCCAGTTTCTGCAGGGCTCACAGCAAACATAAAGAAACAAGCCCATGTCTTCACCCCTTCTTACAATGCCCACCTACCCCAGCCCTGTTGAAGCCCCAGAGGGAATTCTGTGTGGCAGCAATTAGTGTGAATAAGCTCAAAAGCACAGGAGTGGTGGTAAATGCTGAAGGATCAAAAGGAGCCCAAGGAACTGCTGCTTTGAAAAATAATGCCAAAATCATCCTTTCATTCAAAAAAAAAAATAAAAAACAAACATAAAAGAGGAAAATAAAAGTGAGTGAGGCACTGCTGTTTTAGTACCTGGCACTACAAGAACTCCCTGTGTTTGGATCCAGCAAGCATTGAGAGTCCCAGCAAGGGCACCAGTGGCTCCTGGGGGACTTTCACAAATTCCCTGTTCTCCCCAGCTGCTGCTGTGCCCTTTGCTGGAGCAAACCCAGCAGTGAGCAGACACCTGGGGTATGTTCAATATAAACAGCATCTCTACACAGAAAGCATCTACAAACCTTCATGCACGGCCTTCCAGGGCTGCACATCGTGCATGGAACTCAAACCTGGCAATAAATTTTAATTCCAGCATCAGCCCTCCAGCAATCTCTGCTGCCTGGGAGAAGGAAAACTGCAAGGGATGCTGGAATTCACCATCCTGCTCACACTCTCCAGTGTACCTTTGATTGGCCAAACTCCCCACAACACACAAGGAGACCCTTAAACACACGACTGGTGTCTGAATGGGAACAGAGTCAACCCAAGCATGCTGAAAGCTACCTGGACTCCTCCGGCAAACTTTAAGAGGACATTTCTGGGTGCCACCAACCAGAAATGCCTAAGTCACACCCAAAAAGAAATCTTTGCTACCAGTTAAGGCTGACAAAGAACACCCAGAGCAGCTGCAGAGACAAGCCAAACTTGAGTGCTTCTGTGAAACGGACTGTGAAACTTGTTCAGCCTCAGCCATCACTGTGGCTCAGTCCATGACACTTCAACAGCTCTTTCACAAGTAATGGGCTTGACAGGTGAGGCTCAGCTCCTCGAAAGCCTGAAGAACATAAAAGCTCTCAAAGCAAGATACTTCAAAGCTTTGCTAAAGGTCTAATGTCAGAGGAAAGAAGAGAGCACCAGGACTTCAGCAAACAGTGTGAAGAACTTAGTTTCTGCTAAAACAGATTCAGAGTTAAGAGGGATGAATATCGACACTTTGGTTCACATTCAGCTTGAGAGTCAACGCCTGGCAAATTTCCATTGCCTAACTCCTGGAGGTCAGCAGTTCTTCTGCCTGCTCTGAACCTTATCTGAACAAAGAGAGAGCAGTAGATAAGGCATGGCTGTACAAACTCCTCCCATGAACAGGATGTCCTCCAACCTTCTCTCTGGGCTTGGTGGGCTGAGGCTGGAACAACTCTTGAGAAGATCAGCCAAAGGGGACATGCACAGCACAACACATGGGGAATGTTCAAGAGACCCATCTCCTTTTTTCTGGGGTGTCTGACATTCAAGCTTCATCTCTATCTCTTAAAAGACACTATGCCAAGATGAGCTCTATCAGAGGGACAGCATTATATCCAAGAACCAGCTCCACCTTAAAAAATGAAACCCAAAGACTAATGATGCTCAGAGCTTTCCATCTTTAAGACATTAAATATAATGGAGTGGGAAGGAAACAGGGCTCCATCCATAAAAACAACCATAAGCAGAAAATAAGACCACCATTGTCATTTCAATGCTTCATAGCACAAGAGTAGAAGCAGCCAGATTAGGAAGCAGCAAGTTATATTTTAAAAAGACTCTTAGGTTTAATAACCAGAGATGGCTATAGAGGTTTACTGCCAACAACATCTGTGGCAGGTCTCTCCTATCATGGGTGTGAGAAAAAAATTAAATTAGAAACATAACTTTGAGCCTGTTTCCATGCTCAGCAGAGTGCCCCAACACACAGATCTCACATCACTGACATGTCTGTGACACAAATACCATGCCAAGGTCAGCCAAATCCAACCTACTGTACAGGGAACTGTAATCACATGACATGGGGGGGGCTCTGCATCCATAGTCACAGGAGGTGAAAGCTGTTTTTCTAGTCTCACTGGAACACTGGCAGTTCTTTATTACAGGGCCTGGCTAATGATCAAGGTACAGGTCACATTAGCTCTCACAAACACCTCTGCAGTGTGGCTGGGATAAGTAAACCCTTCAGCAGCAAAGCCCAAGCAAAGAAAGGCAGGAAGGCTGCCCAAGGCTGAACAAACAACACAACAGGATTTAAAACCACATCCAGACTCGCTGTGTTTCACTGTGAAAGCAAACACCTTCAAAAGTGACTTGCACCAGAATTAAAAGGAAACAGAACAGTCAACTGGATTCTTGGTGCAATGTTGTGTTCCCAAAAAAAGCCAAGATTTTAGTGAAACTTTACACACTATTCATTTTAGGTGCCCATCTGACAGGCAGGGCTGAACTACAGTAATTACATCTCAGAGAAACAATCCCCTTCCAGGCTCCTGAGCAGTGCAGGCAGAAGCATCATTATTCTTGAGTATTAGGTGAATTATTCAAAAATATAGGATGTTCTAGTCAAACTCCCCATATAAACAGCAGTGAGTTCCAAGAAACACACAACAAAGCAAGGGTACCCATCTCAGGTATGAAGCTGAAAAGTTACACTGAAGAAACACTCCCAACAAAACATACACAGAATGTTTGCTGCTCCAACCCTGCCATTACCTGGTGATGCCGATCAAGAAGCCACAGGAACTCTGAATGTCACTATCAGGCATCTAACTCAGCAGCTCACCTGGAAGCCAGTGATGGGGAAAGCTCTTCCTGCTTGGTCCTGGAAGATCTCCCTGTGCTGTTCAGTCCAGCACAGACCTCACTTTCTCCCCAGGACTGCAGTAGCAGCTCCTGCCTCCTTCTCTTGCTGGGAACAAGCTCCAAGACTCAACAAGCAATGAGCAGGACCTCTTCCACTCAGACTTTCCAACTTTACAACCCTATTGTGTTCATTAGCCAGCTCATTCTTTTCCATTTAAATGGTCTTCCTGTAGGTCACAGCTTTCAGGGCTGAACAACAACTTGTAAATCAAAGTCATACATGGCATCCACTAAATGCACATCTTATCCCGCTCTGATCTCTCTTTTCCCTTTGGTTTTCACCAAGCCCATACATGATACATTAACCACAGCAGAACTGGCACTTAGGGCCCTTCCTGCAAACTCATCCCATCAGGTTTAGGGGCTCAGAGTGACAGGGTACCCCACTCCGACAGGGTACCAATAGTTCAGGAGCCAAATTCCTATCAGCCAAGAGGAGAGGTTAAAGTTTTAAGTGAAGTTTCAGCCTGTTCACATGGCTCTTGTTACCATGTCAATGAAAGCCATGTGTCCAAAATCCCTGGAAGTACAAGGACTTCTACAAACAGAGCACAGACTCTTCCAGCTCTTGGAAGTGTCTGCTGTAGGAAAGGGGGAGGAGAAGCTCTGTACAGTACAGGAGCAAGAACCCACCCTTCAGAAAGCTCTAAGTTGCAGCAGGAATAACCTCCTCTGCAGGGTCCCCAAGAAGACACTCAGCCTCATGCTGTGTTTAAGTGCCATCCACGTTCACTGAACCCATACATCCCCTTACTCCCTCCACATCTTTTGACCTCCCACAGCACTCCAAGTTGCTCATTTCTTATCACCAGGCAATTGAAACAAAGGGGAAAGGAGACTTCTTTCTAAAGGGGAGGAGGGAGAGGAAGAGAAGACCAGTTTAGCATGAGAAGCAGCACACAGTGAGTGCTGCCCGTGTATTTCCTACTCCCTGCAGAACCCTTTTGTAGTCTTACTGCTCCCAAGACACATGCCAGGCACCCCAACTGGCAAAGGACTCAGAAATGCAACAGCCTGTTGGGTTGCCATGGCAATCAGGAGACAGGCAGTTAATTGATAAAATGGAGGCACATTAGATTTAAAAGAAAGAGGGGGGGGAGACCAAAGAAAAAACCAAAAGAGACATATACTGGAGTAGCATCTCATGCCAGGAAAGGAGGGGGAAAGGAGAACACTCATGATATTTACAAAAGAGCATTACAGTGCCCCTAAGAAAGGTCTTTTCTATTTTACTTTTCAGCAGTTTTTACCTTCAAACCCCACCCCATCACGAGACAGCCTGACATGCAGCACAGAGCTGCCCATCCGCTCCCAGGCTGCACTCCCTTCTCCAAGGCAATCAATAACCTTCTCATCCACTAACCAGCAAGAAAAGCTGCACCAGCCTGGCAGAAGTGTCACTGTCACAAGACCTGAAGACATTTCACCCTTGCATCACTGGCCCGTGCTACAGATGCCACTAACCTGTGCCAGGGCAGCAACCCGTGCAGCTCGTGAGCATCTCAAAGTGCAGCCCTGCAACCAAACTAGTCCAAAGGCTTTTGGTACCAGCTCTGCCCCTCCCGGCCTGGGCAGGGCTTCAGGACAGACCCGTGACCAAGGGACTCTAATGCCCATTTGAGGCCAAGACAGATTTTGTCAGCTGGAAAGCCCCACTGCTGGCCACAGGGGTGCCAACTAAAAGGAACAATGTCTGGTTTTCCTGCCACAAGGATTAGGTAAGAGCCTCAGAGGCATGAGGGCAGCCTGGCCTGCTGCTTGGTTCACTGCTCAGGTGGGGATGACAGCCAGACACTGCTCCTACTCAGGCTGCAGCCCATGCTCAGGCCACCAAACATTTGTGGGGGATGATACTTTCCCATCCAGGAGATCACCACACTCCTCTCCACAGGCCCAAGATGTAAGGCAACAGGGTGTTGTCCTTACAACCATCACCTCCTGGGCCAGTGGTTTTTACCTACTGCTTTACATTGCAATTACTGTAAACTGACCTGGGCCTGCTATGCCATTTCATCTCCAAGCACAGCACTGCAGAAATCCACTGATGGGCGGCAGAGCTGGTCAGAGCTTCCCCCTCAGAGAAGGTAGGGAAGGAGAGTCCAGAGCATCTGCTCTCAGACTCAAGCCTCAGTCCCTACTGCCCACAGCAGCTGCTCTACCAGGCAAGAGAGGAGGAGGCACAACCTGCTGCACTTCCAGGAGCTGCCACCTGCACAGGGAGACAGGGATTCTTCCCTTGGCAGCACCAGGAGCGGGCACACAGCTGGACAGGGCTTCCCACAGGAGAAGGGCTGGTGCCTGCTGCCTCCACAGCGCTCTGGGATGGTGAGGACTCACCACGTGGAATTTATAGGCTCCCACACAAGGACTGGAGCTTCTCTAAGGAGCTTGGATTATATAAACATGACGCTGTTGGCAATCAAGTGAAAGCCAGCCCACTCTGCCAATACCCAAATTCAAATTATCGAGCATAGCAATGAAGCAGCTGTTTGCTGCAAGATTTATCACGGCCCTTTTCAAGCAAAAACAGAGAGGGAAGAGGTGCCTGCAAGAGAAAGCAATGCTTTGCAGGCAATAGCTGACTGCCTGGCAGCACACTGTGGGAGGAAGGAGCCCCAGAGATTTATGGCTGACTTGGAAACAACAACTGAAAGCTCTGCAAGCTCAGAGCTAAAAAGCTAAGGCTGTAATCTGGCACAGAGGCGAGCCCTGCATCTGGCACCCTGGGAATCTATTGCCCCTGCTGCTTCCCTGGAATAGCCCTCATGGTGTGGATATTAAAATCTGATACAACTTCAGCATCACTGGCTTCATCTCCCTTGAAGAGATGAGACAGTCAGAAAGGCACCTGCAATGAGGAGGAGGAAGAGACAGTAAGAAACTGAACAAGAATTATGAATGAGCAAGCAAAGCCCAGTGAGAGTCACTCTAAAGTTGCTTTGCACTGAACGCAAAGAGGTGCCCATTGAGGCACATATTTGCCTTCAGAGGGGCAGCTGGGAAAAGCACTGAACCTCAAACAGACATCCCAAACAAAGGCTTTCTTATAAAGGTCTCATTCAAGAGGCTGACTGGTACAGAATCTCTGCCACAGCCGAGATGCACATTCTTGGTGCCCACTGGAGATGGGAGGGATGGAGGAGCCCGGGGTTTACCAGCCAGGCTAGATCAGATCCAGTGGATTTCTGCAAAGAAACAAACAGCACAGCTATATATTTGTGTGTGAGGATTTAAAGTTTTTCCAAGTAAACAGTGGTATTCAACAAAATATGCAAAGCAGATCAGTTTTGGCAGCACAGGGCACAAGGGAGGTGAGTGACTAGTAAAGAATGCACAAGGTTTCTTTCACTGAGGGATAATTAACTTGCAGCATATGGATGGATCTATTCATCTCAAGATTGCAGTCTTAGTTTTTACAGAATTATTATTTTTAAAACCATAAGTATATTCATTCAACATTCGTGCTTCAACACATTATTTAACATTTTTTAGTCTTAAAATAGGGCTCATCTATCACCTCTGGAGCAGCCCCCTTTCCCCAGAAAATAATGAAAAGAAAAATCCCACAAATTTTAAGGGTGTTGCAAGTTTAACAAAAAGAATGGAACACTCAGGTCTTCCTCCCCAGCCTGTGACACTCCCCATCTCTAGAAATAACTTACAGACATATTTGAAAAACTAGGTTACTATGTTAAAGTAACCCAGTGTGTATTACAAAATAATACATACTTCATTCTTCCTTAAATAATAGTCACTTCCAATAGAGATTATTCCACTTTGAAGCATTACTCACTTTACTCACCATAGCTTATTCTAACTAGAAAATAGTTTTCCATTCAAACAAGCCCTTAGCTGTAAAGATTCACTACAAAGTCCTGTCCCACTATGTTAAAGTAACTTGGACTGTGTTACAAAATAATGCAGGCTTCATTCTTCCTTAAATAAATAAAAAAATCACTTCAACTAGAGAATATTCCATTGGAAACATTACTCACTTGATTCACCACAGCTTGCTCTGAATGGAAAGCTTTGGTTTTCAGCCAAGCATGCCCTCAGCTGTAAAGACTCACTAAATCCTGTCCCACCAGCCCCATATCCAAACTGGGTTACCTTGCCCAGACCACTGTGACTACTACAAGATTTTTGGACAGAAAGGAGCACTAGAAAGCAGCCTGAGGTAGCCCACGGGCCAGCCCTGAGAGCGAGAACACCAAATGGGAGAGGAATACTTACAGGGAAGGCTCCTACCTGGCACAATGAGCTTCCTTCCAGCAGCCCAAGCGACACACAACTCCCCCTGAATCACCAGCACTCACACACGTCCCCGGCTCTCTGGCTGCGGAGCTGCAGTCACACCATATGTTCAGCTCTCTATAAATCTAGCACAAAGCTGACTTCTTGGAGTCTTTTCTTTTCAAAGAAGCAGGGAGAAGCTGGGGAAGGAGCTCAGCCTAGCCCCGCCATGCCCACAGAGCCCAGCACATACACACGTGCACAGTTGTCTGCAGTTTCTTAGGCTGTGGGAATCTAAGGCACAAGTGTGGTTTCAGGGCTGTTAAGAGGGAAGTGAGGACAGCTGCTCTCAGTGAGCTGATCCGATGACAAAAAGAGAGAAAAGGAGGCAGACACAGGTCTTTAATAAGACATTTATAAACGATTTCCCAGGCAGAGCACTGGCACTAGCACAGAGAGAGGAGCAATCTCTGGACACCTTCTGAACTGGAGAAATTTATCTTGAGCCCCAAGCACTGTAAACAGCAGCCAAGCAAAGCATAGTGCTCTCTCACCACCAGAAAAAAAAACCAATCAAGCAGCAGCATTTTGAAATTTCACAGCCTTTCTAAGTGTTGGAATTTTGCTCGGGCATCGTTCCCACATAAAACCCACTCAGATGGACTCTGGTGCCATTGCCAACCAGCCCCGGCACTGACTGCAAGAGATGAGCAGCCAAGCAGCACATTGCTCAAGCAGGTGCACACAGAAAAGCCACTGACTTATTCACTCAGAAATGAAGGCATTAGCTCCCTCCCAGGAAAATATGGGAGAGAAGGTACCAAAAAAAAGAGCCTGCCCTGGCCCAGAGGCCACCTGCAGATCCCCAGGATCCCTGGGAAGCCACAGGAGAGGTAAAGACCAACATCTCATAACTGAGCAAGCAAACTTGAGCAAAACCCTGGGGCTGCAGTGTGCTAAACACAGCTTTGATTCATCCCTCCATCAGCCATTTATTCCTGCAGCCATACATCCAGGCACAGAGCAGGCTATACAGCACACAATGGACTGATTGTACACTGCCCCACACTCTGCAGAATGCAGAGTTTGTTGGGCTGGTTTTGTTTTGCCTAATCTAATAAAAAGGATATTTGAGAGCAGATTAACACTGACTCATCTACTTTATTCCAAATATCTGGCTTAAACAGCTAAGTATCCAATTCAAAAGGCAACGAGCTTGAACAGGCACCATTTGCAGAAAAGCCAAATCACCTATTTGCAGCGAATGCCTAATCTTTTGCTGATAAAAACACAACCATGATCCAGATCTGACCCTAAAAGACAGGAGCTATGATACAAGCACAGAACCCCAACAGCTCTAAGTCTCAGTGATCACCAGAAATGCTACGTTACACCATCCCAGGAGTGATGGGAGGCAAAGTGAGCAGCAGGGGAGGGTGGGAAATCCATGATGTGAAGTGAGAGATCACAGACAAAGCTGTGGGAACTGACTGGCTGAGCTGCACCGAAGTCTCAGCATGGGTCCCACCAGGCACCCTGACTACCCCTGAGCACACAGGATGCTCCCAATCCCAGTACACCTTACTGGTGTGAAAGACTCCCATATGGACCATCCCTCTCTTTCATGCCACTTCTTCAGCACTTTAAGAGAAGATCAGTTTTATACTTAGATCCTCTGCAAATTTGGGCAAATACCTCCAAATACAATATTCTGCAATAAGGATTTCTGTGAAATAAATTACACAGCAATACAAACGGCTCCTGTCATCTTCAGGGACATGAATCCTAAACAACTGTCCAGGTTTCAGTGTGAAATAAGACAAGCACGTGCAGGACTGAGACATTTGCCCTATATGCTAAATGGCTGTGCATCCTCAGCCAAATTCCAAAGGCACTGATGTTTAGAAACACAGCACTTCAGCCAGTGAAAGGGACCAGGGGAAGCAATGTCACAGGAGAAAGCTGCTGCTCTCCTGCCAGGACCAGCAGGAGAAAAGGCTAGAAAAACCTGCTGGCCAGGATAACTGTTCCACTTTCACCTCTGACTCACAGGATGACATGGGAAAGACCTACTTCTCTAAGTTGTCTTGTGTGTCAAACGTGGATAATACTGACCTTCCTCTCAGCCTCAAGGCTTCACAGGAGGTGGTGAAGCATTCAGAGTCTCTAACAGAGAGATTTCATTTGCACATAGCAGGCTTATAATTGCAGAAAGTGAGAATGACTTACAGCTCCTGCTTGGTAGGAATTCCTCAAGTAGCTTGGGAAGGCTCCTACTTCTGTACAGAATTAACTCCTGCATAACCCTGCCCTGCAATCCCAGCACTGGCAGTGTGCTAGGTCACAAATTAACTCCTGAATTCATGATGCAGGTTCAGTTTTCAAGAGGTACTCATGGCTAAGTTCATCACTGCCTTCCTCTGGGACCATTTAAAATCCCCATGTACAAACATTTCCTTTCTCACAAAGAAAACAGCGTTGCCAAACAGTCACACTTTGTAGCAGAGAGCCCATCAACTGTGTTCTGAAAGGAGCTGCTGAAGTCACAGCCCAATTTGGACAAGTGTTATTATTTTATAGTGAGTATCGTGTTTTCTTACCTCACTCCTGCATAAAAAGCAAAGTCTTATGGGAACAGGACATTTACTTACATTTTAGCACCATCATGAAAAAGTAAATAACCTACTGAATCCAAAATAAACAGAGAAAAACATCTGTATTCCAAATATTTTAAGGCTTTTGTGGAGACCAATTCACTTATTTGACTGCTTGCAAGGAGGATGTTCAAATGCAAGGTCAGTGTGTGATGGTTAATTCCAACCTACAGCCAGCAACGGTCTGACCCCTGTAAGCCGACAGACTCTCATCCCAAATCCATCTATGCCAAAGGGAATCTTTCCTTTGATTTCAATGAATATTGGCTCAGGCCTCTAATGATTAGTCTGCTCTTGCAGGATTAGTTCAATTGTTGGAGGCAGAACATGCAGGAGCAGATCCCACCCCGGAGCTGTGTCCTTGCTCCGATGGGCGTAACCACAACCACACTGATGCTGCTGCACTTCCACCAGCCCAGCTCAATAGGATTCAGTTCATTATATTCCAAGCCCCGTAAGATGAACATCTGTGGGAAGCAGATTTTCTTTCCCTGCTGTTCTGTGAGGAGCTACAGACAGACAGGGCAGGAGGGTGTCTGACCTCCATATGCCTTCAGTGTGTGCTCGTGCCTTGTTCCACAATGAGTGTGCTGAACATTGAGGATTAGCTGTATCAAATCCTTCTAAGAGCATCTAATGATTAAGACAATTAAAGCCAGACTCCCAGTTGTCTGTAGATGTCACCTGTAAAGCTGATTAAATCAAGATTGATTCAATACCCTTTTATATTGCTTGGAACGCATCAAATCACTTCTTGAGGAGAAAATGCTGCCAAAGTTGCTCCCTCCCTTCAGGAAGGGAACCAGAAGGGGTGGGGGAACCACCACCTCCAAAAACCCTGGTACAAAACTTATTTCAGACTGCAGGATGGCAAGCAGACGGGCTCATGAAAGGGACGTGTGAGCTGAATACAAGCCCTGTGCTAACAGTGGAACAGTTGGCCCACAGCGATGCCAGAAAACATTTGGTGTAGGACAGGCAGTGAGGATTAGAAGCAAATACACAGTCTCATGAGAGCATCAGTGCCCAGGAGCAAGTGGATTCATGTGGAGGGCCATGACCTGCACACAGGGCACTTCAGTCACCCCCCACAAGGATGGACAGACATGGTCAGGCTCCAAAGATCCCTCAGCAGAGCTGCTCCCGTGGTTGTCAGAGTTGCCACCCCTCGGCTGCACTGACCACCAGCCTCCACAGTCCCCTCCCAGCTGGGCATCAGTCCTGCATCAGCAAATCCTGGTCTGTAGTTTTTCCTGCTCAGCCCTTGAGAACACTCCTGTTTTCCTTCAGACACCTGATAACTCCTTGAGCACTGACTGCCTGTGTGTACCCGGATATTGGAGCTGCTGCTACTAATGGAGAGATAATCTGCTGATACTGTAATAGAGGCACTTGATCCTCAAACATTCCTGTTGGCACCTCAGCCTCCCCATTCCCCAAGGAGCTGAGGATGCTGTGTACACACCCCCATTATCATAAAGCAAGACCTAATCAAACTTCACTGACACTGATGATGCATTTCCAGCTGGATCACTAATCTGACTCCAGGAATATCCATTCAGGCTTGAGCGTGGATTTAATTCAGGACAGAGCTCAGATGGGAGCTGACAACACTGATTCCTACACGAGGCCTGATGCAAAACAGCAAAACCAAATGTTTGCTAGAAATAATAGCAGCCTCTGGTCCCACGATGTGGGGTCTCCTCTCAATTCACCAGCACACAACACCCCAAGTTAATACTAATCAAGAGCCACAAAGCCTTTGAATAGCTCAGAATTAGCTCCCTGTGTCTGGGCCAGTCAATGAGCTGCTCCGGACACTACAATTCCATTTCTTTTGTTTCAGACAAAACAGTGGTTTAGTGTCTTTCATATTTATTTGGGAATTAGAATTAATAGTTTGATACAAAACCAGACAGCCTCAGCACTGTCTTTCAGCTTTTATAAAAAAACCCTGTGTAAAGACACCACCAAACCATAAATAATTACCTGAGAATAACCTCCCCAAGCTCTCTCTTATTACTGAGGCACAAATTCCTCATCAAAGACACCTTCTCTCCCTCTGTTTTACTGAAAAATAATTCTTGATGCAACAGAAATTGCTTCTTACTGCTATGCATCCAGCCAGTTTACTTCAACAACATCCTGACAAACTCGAGGGATGAACAACTGATTTCCAAGTTCATTTACCAAGATGTCGATGGCAACGCTGTGGCAGGTAAATAAAAAAGAATGAAGATTTCCCCCTGGGAAAGGCAAGAGCAAGGCAATAGTCCCACAGGGGAGCTAAAGTGGTGCTGAGGTTCAGGCTCCTCCAGCAGAACTGAGGCAGGTACAGCTCATTAATGGCAGGGTCTGATGTGTGCTGAGACACTTGGCCATACAGAATTGCTGAGTGTCAAAACAGAATCAGCCCTTGGAAAATAACCACATTTCTAGAAAACAAATCAGAAAAAAAAAATAAAACCTCATGCAAACTCACTCCCTGTGCACAGCAACAACAGTCCCCCAGGATGGACCAGTCTCAGCCCATCAGCACCCAGAAACCTACCAAAGCCAGCACAGCTCATGCTTATCAAACCCTCATTACAACATATTTAGTTTAATTACCCTATGGAGCCAGTCATCCCATGCTCCTTAATGGCCCTGGGAGCGTTCCAGTCTGCTTCACTCTCATTTCTAGTGAACAAAAGCAACACAGTGTTTGCAGAGGCCAACGTTATGCCAGCAAATATTCCTAGTTCTGTGCATTTATTCTTTATAAAAAGTAAAGTATTTATTCCTATATGAAAACAAGAAGGCATTCCTAAGCTCCCGGCAACGCTGTCTATTTCAGCTACCAAAGCATAGGTTTTGGCAGTAAAATCAGGCAGCTGCTGAAAAACAGTTTTGATACTCTTAGCCATGCCTAAACACAAAATTCACGTCACAGATATTGCACTTGCCCATTCAAAAGACAGGATCCATCTGTAAAATCCAAGATCTAGCTTGGATTCTGGCTGGATGCATTTAAGTTTCACAGAAAATTTAATAAGTTTGGGCTTTTTTGCCTCCAGCATTGAAAGTCTCAGTGTTGTCCAGTTCTATCTGCAAATAAAAATATTCCTATTTTCCTCTCCCTTTTCTCAGAATTCTTTAATTGAACATGAGATTTAAGAACCATAAATGAATGCCAGAGCCAGCTGACAGCCAAATGAAGTATAAAAGGCAAATTTCTCCTCTAACCACGTTACTCTAATGCTGCTCTGAGCAGATAAAACCCACTCTGAAATGTGAACACTTCCCTTCCCAGCAGCTTTCACCTGTTCCACCAGCTGGGAGGGCTGTGTGGGCTCATTCATCATTCCCTCTCCATCTTGCAACTCCAGGCAAAAGCAAGCTTTTCCAGGAGGAGGGTGGGAAAGAAACCAAGATATATGAGCTCTGTAGCAACAAGAAATCCAAATGTTATATTGAGCCCTTCACCAGTGACCCCCAGCTTTAGCACAGAAACCTCTCTTCCACGTGGGCTTGAGAGCAGCAACTTTCTTCCCTTGAAACATGGGAAATAAGTCAGCACATTTGTGGGAAATCCTCTCCTGAGGCAGCCAGAGATGAGTTTTCAGTCTGGTTAAGGAATATAGTTACCACAAAGCAGCAGAACTCAGTTTTCCATTGTTCCAGCTTTATGGGAGAGAAGAGAGCAGGATAGCTAATGTCTTCCAAGAGTCCCTGTCAGGTGCCAGGTCCCTACTGACACTCAGCAGACATGACTGTTTCAGCACTCCTCCATGAAGGAAAAGCCCCCCCCCACACCACAAGCCATGCACCTACCTCAGAGCACCACCACAAAAGCCCTTATTCCTCAGGGGTCTGTGAAAGCACCAGCTCAGGTGGGAGACACAACTACTCTCCCCTCTAGTGAAGTCCAGAGGACATTCCATGAGCTGAAGGGAAAACCCTGTCAGCTCCCCAGGAAGCACTCCTGGTGCACAGACACAGGCCACAGAGCTCATGCAAGCATTCAGAGACAACACAGAGCTCATGGTTTCTGCAGGGCTTCTCAAACACACAGGCTCCTTCATGCAACTTTAAGGCCTCATATAAAGTCTAGTACCTTTAGAGGATCTTCCCATCCCAGCAGGCACCCAATATATCACATGAAGGCACTCTCCTGGACAGTGACAGAAGAGGGAAGAAAAAGCCTTTTGCAGCATTCACATTAAACACACAAAAGAAAATTGTGTTCAACCTCTCCATCTCTGCTATTGTCCCTCTGCCATTAGGAAGGCTCCAATGCCCTGACACGGGACAGCACTTGGTGCACAGTGCAGGATGTGACAGCCTTCAGTTGGCACAGAGTGACCTGCTCTTGGTACAGCTGAGTTATCAGCAGTGCTGTGGATCAACAACACTGATGCACTCAGAGGGCAGGTGATGCAGGTTAGCAAGGCAGAAGAGTGAGGATGGAGCAGAGCTCCATCACTCTCCTGTGCCCCAGAACTGATTCATCCCAGGAAAGGTAATGAAATCCAGTCCCCATGGCCATCCATCCCCAGATCCTTTGGCTACAGGCATCCCCAAAGCTGATGTCAATGCCTGCTGTGGTCAGGGTTTCAGTGATGTGGATACTTGGCTCTGGAACAGAATTAAACCACTTTTGACAATTAAAAAAAAAAGAGTATTCTCTCTTTTGAGCTTTTTCCCTGCCAAAGGCTGAATCCCACGACTGTGCTGCAGCCAGGACCCACAGCCAGCACAGAGAGGGGCACAGTCAACAGGATTCTGAGATGCACATTTTGCTCACCACTTCAGATTATCATTGGAAAGGAAAGGAGAAAGAGGCAGCAAGGGACTGGCCACGCCTTTGGAGAGATTTGCAGGAGGAAGAGCAGGTACAGGCCAGGCAGGGACACAGCAGTACCTCTTGTGCAGGACAAGGTGCAAGAAGGTGTCAGAGATGACACTACAAGCCCAACCACAGCTATTCACCCAGCCCACGCTGGGCAAACAGCCCCACTGTGCTCTGTTCTCACCTTCCAGAGAGCAATGCCTCAGTGCTGTGATTACTCCAGCATCTCAACAACTCCCCAAACCCTCCTGCACCATCCTGAGAGGCAGAGGAGCAGCAGCAGAGCTGTTGCACAGCACCAACCCACCATCACGAGACTTGCCCCCTCCTTCACGCCTGCTTTTTTTCCAGGAATAAAGCTCACTGAGAACGTCTCAGGCAGAGGTCAGACTCAGTTTGGTGCAGCCTCTGCCCATGTGGGGCTGCCTTTGCTGCACATCTCTGGGTGACAGATGGCTGGGGCTGAACAAGGCACAAAGGAGCGCCAGCAAACAGGCACCGCATTCAGCCCAAGGGCTGCTCCACCCTGCTGCTCACTGACCCTTTCATACCACAACACACACCCCAGCTGTGCCAGCTGAGACACCTCTGCAAGGCCTCCGAGGGGAAGACAGGCCTCAGGTCTTTAGCCTAATTTTTTCTTTTTAAGTGATAAAGTGAGTCCTCACCATGCTGCAATTATAAATCCAGCATGAAGCACCTTGAGACATTCACAGCTGGTAGCTAAACAGAAGTTCACTAAACTTGACCTTCACCAGAGTTCAAGTTCATTTCTCAATCACAGCTCAGAGAAACAAGGGGGAAATTTAGAAACAGGGTCTGAGGAATAACTTTAGAATACACAGACAAACCTACAAACATTTTCCTTTGTCAATTTGCATTCCCTCTAGCAAAGATGTAAGGACACTTCCGTATCTTCGATTTAGATATAAAACTAAGAAATTAGGCTCTGATATTAAAACCCACCCAAACACAGCAAAGTGCAATTGAAAATTTTATCTCCACACTTAGGGCCAAGTCCTCAGCTGAGGAAGAGCAGTGTCATTCCACTCCCCATAAGGTTGTATCACACCAAAGAACCTGAAATTCAGCCCACAGCCTCATGAGGTGACTGGCCCCTCAAACAAGACATTGCAGGTGTGCAAAGAACCAAGCCAGGGCTGTGGCTTTTTCAATACTGTTTAGGGAAAGAATTTACACAGTGAGATGATACATACACGGTTGGTCACTGAAAGAAGAGAAAGCTCAGCTGAAGGAATCCATGAACAAAGCAGACCAGTATTAATCCCTTGATTAAAAATGCTGTCTGACAGCTACAAGGCTCTCCTGATTCTGCCAAATGCTGTATTTTTTGGGACTGAAACATATAGCAAAGTAACCAGGCACTGTGGGCAGTGGTCTGAATTATTGTGGGACAAGAGGCTAACAGATCTCAAGAAGCAACCAGTGACATTCTCAAATGAAAGTGCAATAACTTTTGACAATTAGCATTGATAGCTAATCATTGATTAGCAATTATTCTCATGTGCTTCCCCCAGAAGGAAGGGGAAAGCCTTTTTTAACAAAGTGAAACAAAAAACATGACTACAAAACTTGCATCTTGAATATTTACTAAATTATATGTAATAAAATAAACAACCCAGCAGCCAATAAGCCAGCAAAATGAGTCCTAAGCAATTTCAACTGCTGTTGAAGTGTTAATTATACTGCTAATGGCAGTCTGTGTAGCTTATGCATACACTGAATATAGATAAAGACAGCAAGGCGTGTGTCTGTACGTGCAGGTAAATCATTATTCAAATTCCAGGGCTTGGAATGATTCTGTTTAAACAAAGGCACTAATTTGAGGTAATGAGCAGAGGGCAAATCACCTTAAGTGCCTGGTTCTTACTCCAACATCAACACAGGCCAGGAGCAATGGCTACAGGACAGTGTTTAAGGTCATGGGTGAGGTTCCCACTTGCTAATTACCAGCTCTTCAGTGTTAGTGCCTGTACAGGTACACACGAGCAAGAGAGCAGGCAGCACCTCTGTCAGCCCTCACCACCAGAGGATCCATCTGCCTTCCCACCTACTCCACAGCCTGCCTATTTTGTGCATTTACATGTGAGGGAGGATATTTACTAACCCTCTTAGGCTTTTTTTGACCCATCAACCTGTGTACAGCTGGGGAATTTCACACCCTACTGAAAACCAGGCAATCACCTGGCTCAGCTCGTGCCCCTGCCAAGCAGAGCCCTTACCTTCTTTTGAGCCCGTGGTGACTGCAGCTGTGGTGGCCCCTGAGGTCCGGCCCACGGGGCTGGAGTGCTTGCCAGCCCTGCCAGGGATTTTAAGTCCACTTGGCTTCAGCATGTTTGCTGTCTCTTGTGGCTCAGGCTCGTACTGCCAGTGTCTCAAAGAGCTGTCCTGGTGTCCCCGTTCAGGCTGCTCGCTGGTGCACCTCTTCTTCCATCGTCACACACCTGGGACAGAAGAGCACAAAGAAATCAGAATGAGTGGGAGAGTGTGGAACAGCCTCCCAGAAAGCAGCTCCCTCCTCACAGCCCCAGGAGAGTCAGAATCTTTCATTTCTTATCCTGTAAAATAAGTGTGACCATCGCTCTCATCTTCAAGTTACATTCTTTTTGCCAATCTCAGAGCCCTCTCAGAGCCAAAACCTCTAGATCCATCAAACAAGAATTCAGCTTCAACATGGCATTTGAGTGGTGGAAATTGTTGACTGGTTTTAAGTTCTAAAGTCCCAGTTCAGGCAGCAACAAAGCCCCAGAGCCCTGAGCAAAGGCACCACCAACCCTCAGCACGAAACCTTCAGTGCACAGTCCCCAGTCTCACCACCTTCAGGGCAGCCCCTCCAAACTCGCAGGGGAGGCAGGACGAGGCCAGTGTCCAAATGGGGCTTTCAGCTCCTTTCCTTAAGGACTAAACCAAACCTTTGTCACAGAAAAAGGGCATCTGATCCCATGCATTTGCAATAAGACTGCAAAAAAACCCAAAACTTCCTGAAACTTAAGCATAACTCTACAACTATTCATGAGTGAAGTCACAACCCTCCACTCTCTCATTCCCTTCCCAGAAGGCAAATGGAATAAAACCTCCAAATTCCTTGCAAGGATGTTGCATCAGCAAGCACACAACTTCTCAAGCAAAGTTTTATGAGAAAATAAAAGAAGAGGAAATTACTAAGTTGCTTAAAAAAAAAAAAGCAAAAACATTCCTAACGGATAAAGAAAAACAATCAAAAAATTGAGTTTATCAGCCAAAAGGAAGCTGAGGCTGGGAGACAGCACACTGGGATGGGGAGGGAAGAAGGTGGCAGCAGAGCAAGCCAGGGACAATGCAGAGCTGAGAGCAAAGGGAATTGCAAGGAGAGCAAAGCAAGGACCAGGCAGAAAGTGGGGACAGCCAGGGCAAGGAAGGAAGCAGCGTGCTGAAGGCAGCACCCCAGAGAACCAGCCTAGCAAAGCCTACAGATGCTGCAAGGGGGGAATTGCAATAGCAGGGCAGGAAGTGATTAAGGCATGAGTAAGGATTTCAACACAGGCTGGGTCAGAGCGAGCTGAGGGCTGGCAGGGCTCCAGGGAAAGCTGCAGGCAGACACAGAGGAGGGAAAACCACAAGGAGAATTCCCAAACCATATTCCTGAGGGCCCACAAATATCTGAGACACCAAAGAGTGCTTCAGCAGTAAGTCAGTTGTCCCACACAGAGTTAGAGACAAAGAAAGGAGGGATCAGCAGAGAAGGAGCCTGAATGAAAACCCAAGGGATCAAGGCCTGTCTCTTTCCCATGTCCCCCACAAAGGTGTTCAACACCTGGGCTGCCCTCAGGCACCGGCACACATTTACCTGACACAGAAGTCAGGGCTGGTTATAAGAGGGCTGCTCAGATCACATCACCAGCAGCAGGAAAAACAGACAAGAGCAAGCAGTTCTTGTTAAGGAAGAGAGAAAACAGCCTTCCTGTGACACAGCCAGCAAGGAGCAGATGCTGTCAGAGCTGGACAGGAGGCTGCAGCTTCCAGCTCTGGTTAGCATAAAACAGGGAGACAAGGAACCACATCTGGAGGTGAGAAACATTAATCAGCTGGGTTCCTCTGTCAAGACATCACACATGACATCTCCCACTCACATGACACATTTTGCCCAGTGCTGGCTTTGATTTTACAGAGGAACTTGATTTGTAGCACTTCTGCTGGCTGGGGTTGTGCTCTGCCAAGAGATCTCACCCTGTCTTCATCACCTTCAACAGGAAGGTTTGCCCCCTGGTCCTAACTTGGTTACAAGGTTTGATGCTGTACTTGTGATTTAGTAACCTGGGGATGCTGGTGCTTCCAGAGAGCTGGTTGAATCCACATCCAGGAACGGGGATGGGAGGATAAAAGGACACAGGAGACGGATAAAACAGTAGGAGAGAACAATTTAAGCTGGGAAGGGTATCAGAATAACGATTTTACAGTTTTTCAGGCCTCTATTAGAGGGAGTCTCTGGATTCTTAATTTTGCAGCCAGAAGCACAAACCAGGGAACAGTGAATTTAGTGTGTTCCTCTATTTTGATGCTCATCTATGAGGAGACAGGGAACTTCAGTTCATTCTCCCTCCACTGCTCATTGGCCCTGAAGATCAGCTGCCCACACCAGTCACAGGATATTGAGATGTTCTGCTTCTTCTCAGGACAACTGGATATTTTTATGCAGGGGGAGAGAGACAAGAGGAAGTGCATTCCCACTGCATAAAGACTTCTGCCAGAAACCTTAACACAAACACATTTGCTTTCAACACAGTAATGAACAAATGAACTCCACAGGCTGCTAATTACGCTCCCCTCAGAACAGACAGCTGCTTTTAACCTGAAATACAACCACCACAACCAGCTCATGGCCACACACAACAGATTCAGAAACTTCTCAAGCTCCACCAGCAGATCCCCTGTCCAGCTGGGCCTACCACATGTCAGCTCACAGGGAGGTCTGGCTGGGGCAAACTCGCCTAAGGTGTCATTGTCACCTCCACGAGCTGCAGACAGAGCAGAGCTGGCCAGGAGTCAGGGATGGCTGACTGAGCACATACCTGCACACTCATCATCACACAGGGAAATGGGGATGAACTTCAGCAGATTTTACTCTTAAGTGCAATTTGTCAGTAAAACACAGATTAAAGACAGCCCAGACACTTATTTTTAAAAAGTCTGTACCTGCTGCTAGGGACAGACACTCCTTCTCAGCTTCTCCCCCACTTCAACATAAAAGCACATGAGGAGGTTTTTAGGAGGCTCTGAGCAGGGAGCTGTTCCAAATGACACCATCAGGTCATCTCCACCACCCAGAGCAACACTGCCTGAGCCATCCAAGTCCCACATTAGCTCCCGACTGAATGATGCAACTTTTGTGCTGCAGAAATATCCCTGGCCTGGGATAGGGGCCAGCATCTCCACAGGGCACTGCCCTGCTCCATTAGAGATAACAACGTGCCCTGAGCTCCTGTACCAAACCCTTGGCTTCCCAATGGGCTCTATCAGCAGAGCCCTTCTGAAAAATCTGTCTCCAGCCCTTCCAAAAAATGTGTTTCCAGCAGCATAGGCTGAATGCAGACAAACATGTGGTGTAAGAAACATGAGAGCCATTTCTCTTCCCCACTCCCCATATTACCTGTACAAGCTGAAAGCTTTGCCTTCCCATGGAATTTCAAGGAAATGTGGCTTTCTCCAGACACACTGTAAAGAAAACCCCATCTGCTCCTGGGGATACTCTGGGGCCACCAGCTCTGCTTATTTTGTTTTTCTTCCTTTTCCAAGATAACACAGATGACAAGGATTTTCTAGATCTCCGCTAGATTCTTCCTCCAATCTTTTCATACTGGAATGAATAGATCTGTCTGTTCCCACAACCAAGAAAAGCATCCCAGGAATGCACAACATGAAAGCCTGCTCCAAATAACCAAAATACTCTGTCCTCCATCCTCCCATCAGAAAAGGGAACAGCTGGATCTGAGTCACCTGGGCTCAGATTCAAAAAGAGAAAGAGTTCTCAACTAAGTACAGATGTACAGCCAAAAAATACCTTTCTCCAGGAGCAATAGATCTGGATATTCCTGGCCAGCATCATGGATAATTGCATCAGAGCAGCACACATTAAAAACTGAAAAACAATTGGAGGTTCTTAGAGTCAATTATTTGATAAATGTGGTAGAGAAATAACACAAACCAAAGGCTGGAAGGAAAAGCCTTTGTCAGGCTTGGCAATAACAGCTTATCTGCAAGTTGCTCTGCTTTACCTATCCCTTCTATCCTCAATAAGGCACACAAATATTTGCCTGCCATGTGGAAAACATCCCGTTCAAGACGGGCACAAGCAATGCAGCAGAGTCCCAGACCCAGAGCAAAGCCTCCAAGAGGGCACACAAAGTAAGGATCTGTTCACCTCGACATACTGAGTGCAACAACAGGAACAGGTTTCCAGACACCAGATTGAGTTGGCCTGAATCCCACCCTGTGCCTGGTGCTTCCTTCTGGCTGCATCGAGATGTGAGGAGGGTTTACCCAGCACGACACCCTGGGCAAGGCACAGGGATTTCACTCTGAGAGCAGACCCAAGGGGAATTCCAACCAGCTGTACCTGTAACAGTTGGGTCCACACAATACTTTGTGGGGAAAGGAGTCCTTAGTTCTTAGAATTAAATATACAACAAAAAAGTGAGCACCAAAATTTAGGTCTCTAATTTTCTAAATTTGTAAATCCACTGCAAGGAACTGAATTTGAAGTTTTCAGTCAGCACATACTATTCTAGGATAGGGGCCCATTAAAAGTAAAAAAAGGTGAAGAACAGTATTTAATTATCCGACTGAAGGAAATCAAGGTTATCCTGCTGTCCCAAAAGTTTATGATGAATCAAAACACTACAGAGAAGCAGTAAACACTTCTCTTTTTTAGAACAGTATTGAATCATGAAAGTAATCAATGACTTCAAAACCAACTATTTGGACAGGGGAAGGTTTGCACAATTACGTCTTTCTGGTTTTCCCTATTCCCATCTAAGATGCTCTTTTGAGAAGTAATTGCTTGTGCCATTATTTAAAACACTATTCCATCTTTCCCTATATTTATAAGGTGAGGAATGGATGAGGAATGCCAGGGGCTAAGTGCCCTAAGGCAGCACATCTGCAAGCAGAGTTTCAGCCATTTCCAGGGCTATCACAAGACATGGTTGAATCTATCCCTAATGCAAGAGTCTTAGTGCAAAGACACAGCCTGGAAAGAGCAGGAACTCTGTGTGCAGCTGCTCTGGCAGTGCAATAACAGCAACTCCATACGGGGTAATGCAAAGTGCATTTGACACCTGCAGGGTACATCCCCATGCTCCCCAGGGAGGAGGAGCCACCCCACGTGTAGCTGGGGACGCTCCAACAGTGCTGTGGTTTTGACACACCCTTTGCATTCATGTTCAGGAGGGTTAGACACAGCAGCAGGAGTTTAATTCCCTACCTGTGTTCTGACTATTTCAGGAAGTACAGAGCCTCCAAGAGGCTTCTGGGTTTGCTCCCCTGACCTTTGCCCTTCAAGAACCTCTGGGATTCTGAACAAGAGCCTGAGAACCATCCTTGCCCCTTCCTCTGAAAACAGCATTACTGAGGGCAGAGACCTTCAGCATCAGGCACTGTAAATGCTGAAAACAGCATGTGAAACTCAGCATCTCCTTGAAAACAATCTGCTAGAGAAGAATTTGGTCCAGTAATCGCTGGAGGAGCTCTGCACTCACCTAAATAAGCACAGAGAATAAAGGCAAAAAGCTTTCAGTGCCAACTCTGGTATTCCTTTATTTGGGCCTTACATAAAACCTTTAATGCCCTAAAGATATGATCTCTTTTCTTTTTTTTTTTTTAATAAAACTTATGTAAAGTTACTTCATTTCTTGTTTCTGAGTATTTGGTTGCAGCTGCTCCGTATTTCCAAGCTTTTCTGCACCTTCCCCATGCCCAGGGAAATGAGATCTTCAGGCAGTAAAGCCCCATCTCCTGGAGTGGATACATCACTGCCAAGTGTCCCATGCCAGGGGCAAGGGCAGGGAAGGATTTGGTGCCCCAGGACCAAACACTGGCCATGCTGCGAAGATAGGTTAGAGATTTTAAGAATAGAATTTTGCTTTGAATTCCAAATCCGAAGGCCAGACTCGAAACACTAAATCTTGTGTGAAAGGGACAGGAAATGAATCCGATCAGAGACAGGATCTGATAACGCCAAACTGCAGCTTTACTAATAGAGACAGAGATTACACTGAGAGGAAAAGGCAATTTTATCTGTTAATTCCTTAAGATGCTCCATCTGATCCACGGTAATCATACCATTGCCTTCTCACTTCTCTGATTAGTTCCTCCTTCCAACAAGCCACCAGAAACCCATTTCTGAGGCACGTGGCAGATTAGGAGTAAATCCTTGCACTTAATGAAGTACAGAGGAAATAAGAGACGCTCATTTTTAATTAAGGTCAGGCTCCTCTCCCAAGAAAATGTTTCCTCCTCCCACAGAGAGAATGAAAGAAAGGAATGCACTGCCTTAAGCTACACACAGGGAAAACCAGGGAATGCTGGTACCCTCTGTCAGCCATCAGGTTTTTCCTCTCTCTTGGAGTTGAATTCACCCAGGTTTTCAGCCCTGTTTTTACTACACAGTTTCCCTAACAACTCTGAAAGGTTGTTAGCCTCTAAAAGAGCCTGTGTTTAGTCTTCTTTCTCCCTCAAGTTTTGTAATAATTACCAGAGAATGCCAAGGGAAAGCCTAGAGGCCTTTTATTTAAAACCTCAGGTATTTCTTAAAGTTCTAACCTCTATAATAGACTAAACATCCTGTGATTTACTTCTAAAACAAGGGGTTTTAAAGGAAGAATGCACAAAACCATCATATTGCACCCTAAAAACCACAATGCAAATCCTGAGGCAAAGTGGGTGGAAAAAATTCAAAGTACATTCAAGGAAGTCATCACAGAAACTGAGGAACTGAAGGCTTTGCTGATGAGCTTGTGCTCCCCATGCTGGCAAAATGCCTGCTGAAGGCTGACACAGTAGATAGCTACAATTTTGCACTAATTGCAGAGAAAAAACATCTCTAATTTGTGTGAAAAAACCTGAGGATGGTCTTGGATCTACACGAGTCCCTGGAGTTAAACCCTGGGGCAGGGGACAATGTCCCAGCAGGGATATATAGAGGCATGACACCAAAATTGCAGGCTCACATGGAAAGGGAACAGAATGTACACAGAGGTTTCACAGCTGCTCCTCCAGGTCAAGTCAGACTTGATTCAGTGGCCACTCAACCCGGGAACAGTTTCTCTACAATTCAGGGAGCTTTCATAAAATCCAAGTTTCCTATTCACAAAAAATCTTATTTGTCAAAAACAGCATCTGGAAGAGAAATGTGAGGAGAGCAGGCAGAGTGCAGGAAACACAATGATACATGACAAATATATTCCACTGTAATAGCTTGGTATTTTACTACTGGAGAAAATTTCTTTAATTAAATATGAGCTATACAGCAACCCAGCCACGCTACACATGCTGTGCAGAGCTGCAGAAGGATCTGTGCTTTTGGAATTTCCTGGCTTTTGACTGCTTGATTTACTGTAACACTGAAGTTCAGCCTAGCACTTAATCTGTTACTCAGTGGAGCTCAGGTTAACATACAGATTTTCATTTGTGCACTTCTATCCTCTAACCTCTCCCCTGGATTTTGCTATGAAAAAACCCTCTGACTCCCTCCCACTGTGCCCAGCCCCCAGGAGACAGCTTTGCCCTTTCTCTGCCTTCACTGTGCCATTCTGAACAAGCAATGCTCTCCTGAGATACGAGACTCAACATTGCCTGGGTCATCTCAGCTGACTTTCTCTAAACCTCCATCACGTGACTTCAGCCCATTTCAGACATGAGCAACCCAAAATTCATGATGCATCCCAGGCAATGTCTCACCAGGCCTGGCAAAAACTCTCTGCTAGACACTAGGAGCTAATATCATCTTATTCCTTCAAACAAAGCAACTGTTTCAAAAGTTTAAAGAGTAACTAACCCACCTTCACGCTCTGGCTGTAAAGATACAACAGGAAGGAAGCTGAAAAGTAAACACAGACCATCATAGAACCAGCTGGGTTGGAAGGGACCTTTAAAGGTCATCTAATCCAACCTCTGATCATCTCAGATCTGAGATACAGCACTGACAGCCAGGACTCCTGCTTCTTTCTTCCACAATGGCCACTAGTCTCCTTGCCACAGAAAGAGGGATGACAACAGCAGCAATCTGTGAACAGAGGGGTGGCAGACCAGGAGGTTACACCACTGGCCCCTACAGAAAGATCTGAGGTCACCAAACCCAGGACACTACGGAGGAGCAAACCCTCTCTCCCTCCAGACCAGGAAGGCTCTGTGTGGACCCCATCCCCTCTACCCACACAAGCATCCATTGCTTCCTGTTGCTACGCTGGCAGCAGAGCAGAGCTGGATGGGGCTGTTCCCTGGAGCACCCTCCTCCTCCTCCCTGCTGATTCACCAGCCTGGACTGAGCCTCCCACTTAAGCAGCAACCTCTGGGCTACATGCACTAATTGCTGCTTCCTCCTGAGCCTCTCTGCAAATGCTGCCATCTCCCCAGACCTCACTCACACTGACATATTCACACAGCTCCCATCACAGCTAGTGCTGGAGATACAGAGGCCACTGATCTGGAGCTCTCCTTCAGCCAGGGTGTGTTAATCATGGAGTTTCCTAATTTACCACCTGCAACCCCAGTGGTAGCCAGGAGTTTGGATGGCTCACAAACCTCACACTGCAAGAAGGAACATGTCTCTTCATCAAATCCCTACCAGTGACCAAAATCATAATCATCTGGGCAAGTTATATCAAACTGGATCTTACCTGTCAACATCGTTATGTTATCCTCTCCTGCCTCACAGTTCCTTTTTCCCACACCTCACACTCTGCCTTGAAGAAGCCAACATTTACCTTGGGTTGCACCACAGAGAGAGGCAAGATCCAGCTCGAAGCCCCAGGGCATGAAAGCCACACCAGTACCATAGGATGGCTCCCTGCTGTGTTACACCAGAGGTTGGGCATTGCACTTTAGAGAGAGAGAGAAAAGAAACCCATCCTACACAGTCAGATTGCACAGCAGGCGTGGAGACAGAACGTGCCCACTGTGGCAGGGCCTGTTGGGCTGGCAGGGACAGAAGAGGCTGTCACACCTGGGCCAGCAGCAGACACCCTGCAAGAGCTGTGCTGCTCCACAGCCTGGTTTCAGTCACCATCTCTCTCCATACACTGGGAAGCACACACAGCCGTGTGTGATGTACAGATGCCAGCAGCCAAAAGGAAAGGGTCTGGAGAGATGCATCAGTGCTGAAAGCCAGGATTGAATGTTTCATATCTCAGGAAGTAAGAGCAGTGCTGATGGGTGAACCTAGGCTGCAAGAAGGTAGGGAGGGAGGACAGATGGATCTGCCCCCCACACTCCTGGAGTACCACAGCACTGCACATTCTTGGGGAGCTTCACAGAGTCACCACGTGCCCCTGGCTGCTCCATCCCTTCTCACAGAAACAGGCTGTTTCCACACCACTAATGCAGGTCAGACCACAGTCATGATTCTGTAAGTGATCAGGATACAATCTCATCCCACCAAGTACAGCACGATTACAGGCAGCAGCCTGAGTACCTCACAAGGCAGAGCACTGGCACATTTCTAACACAAACCGGACCTGTTTCAAACAAAAAGGAGAAGCAAAAACCAAGCTGACACTCTCCTAGCACTGACAATCAATATTGCTGGCACCCTAAGGCAGAGTATATCATAGCACTCCATAAATCTGAATCACATGAGCATCAAAAAGCACTATTTGACTTTGACATTTCCATGCCAGTGTGCTGGAAGTGCTCTGACACCTTCCCAGCATTTAGCCAACGTGCTTTGGGGGAATTCAGAGATAAAAAGGTGAAAAGTGCTTGCAGATGCTTCAGAGACATCAAGATTAAGTTTGCAAAAGGCACTGCTATTGCCAGTTTCATTTACTAGAAATATATATAAATATACATACACATATAAACAAATTTTTACTGCGGATGAGATTTAGCAAGTTCAAAAAGCTGCTTCATAGACCCCAGTAAAAGCCTACATAAACAGACACATAAAACATGAACAGTGAAAGGCAAAACATCCTCTTCCTCAGCAGCATATTTCACATAAGCCTGCCTTTTTGTGCCATATTGTGCATCATTAAATCTCCATTAGGGATGGCTGGTGGATTGGTCATCAGCTAAACATGCCAAACTTACCAGCTGGGAAACAAAAGTCCAGAGGAAAAAAAAAAAGAACAACAAAAGGGCACTTATTCAAGGTTGCAGACTGACCTGCTCCAGTTTGCATAGTAAGGATTTCAGTTATAAAACAAATAGCTAAATGCTAAATATAGCCAAGGAGGAGGCTTTAATCACCAGGGCAGGCTTCATGCTGACAGGAGCCACTGAGGTAGCACAGCCCACGATGTATGACAGCCAAATAAGAGGCTAAAAAGCCCATTAAACACAGAAGTGGAGAGGCCTCTTTCGAGGGAGGTTGTTATCCAACCAGGATGGTCCCGGCACTCAGGGCAGGCACTCGCAGGTCACGAGTGGGAGCATTTGCAAGGGATGGGAAAGTGCTGTTTGTTTCAACAGGCAGCTGCTTTTTGTGCCTGTCAGGACCACTGAAAAGTTTCCAGCACTAATTAGAGGACACAGAAGTTTTCAGAGCATGATGCAACAGATAAAGAGGGGAGGAATATGCCAAAGGAAGAAAAGGAACAGAGCAAGGCAGAGGAAGCCTTTGTCAGTGCCCGTGCCAGAAGCTGGTGCCTCAGGCTGGAAGCCTCCTCTGACCCGCTGGAGGATGTGCTGCAAAAGAAGTTCATGGTGCAAAAGAAGCTCTGATGGTTTTTGTCAGTGAAACAAACACCTTTGTGCTTGTCCTTTGTACAGAAACAGGCAGATACACAAAGTGACAGCAACAAAACAAAGGGGAAGACACGCTGTACAGCAAGAATCTAAACCGAGCCAGGCTGCCCACAGAGGCTGCAGAAACTCCCTCATTACTTCACTGTGCTTTAAAAAATAAATAAAAATATTCAAACCTGTCTTCAATGACAGAGATGAAGAGAGACCTAACCCGAACAGATGATTTCTTGAAGTTTCTGGGTAACCCTTTCAAGTGTAACCAATATCCACATGTTCTTTACTACACTATGCAAGTTATTCACTGAAATAAAATAGAATTGATTTTGACAAATAGCTCTGGCACAAGCAATGCAATTTTATTTGCATTACCTTTTTAAAGGACACGCATGTGAAAGCATGGAAGAGGGATTTAAAAGCACCAAAAAGAGATTTAACACTTCCAAGATCCACATACCCAATATCCCCAGAGCACTTCATTCACAAGCCTCAAAGGAGGTCAGAACTGCAACACCTGTTTTGTACCCGGGAGAAAAAGCTAAAGAGAGGGAATAGATTTTTCCCAAGACTATTGAAAAAAAACAGTGGCAGAGATAACACCACTATGTACCAGAACATCTGACCCATCAAAGGGCACGGCAAGGCCTTCTGAAGTGTTTACTTTATAAATACAGAGTATAAATGTTTTCAAAAATAATCATTTGGTTTTCCCAGGCACAAACGGGAGTTATCAAGGGAGTCAACAGCAGAGTTCAGAACAGTAACTTTCAAAAATAAACCAAACAAAGGTCAGATTCCCTTTGTGCTTCAGCAGGCAGGGATGGGGAGATGGAGACTTCAGGGCTGGCTCAGAACTCACAGCGTGGAATTTCACCAGCCTGTGCCACCTTTCTCCACAACTATGCAGGTGGGCAAACACCAGCTCAATAAAAATAAATCACTGAAAGGAAACTACAACTTAATTTCAGTGCCAATTCAAGTCAGCCTCATACTTTATACCATCATTCTGAAGTAAAAAAGTGTGAACTGTGACAGCAAAACACAAAGCTTGGCTTTATTTCTTCCCACATCCTTCTTTGCTTATGCTGCATCTGAATCAACCATGGCTGTTTTATAGACACAGTTTCACTCATTTAGAATTCGGTAATAAAAACTGAACCACCACACTGGAGTGATTTCCAAAAAGTCTGATGCAAAAATACTGTGGGTTTGTTGTGGGTTTTCTTTAAATGGAGTTTCAAGGGGATTTTTTCTTCAGGAATGGCAGAAAGTATCAGTGTAAAGTGCCAGACTCAGTCACATGAAATGAAGTAGTTTTTCCACAGCAAGAGCTACAGCACAATCACAGAAGAGTAGGAAATTAAATCCAGTGATGAGGAAAGTGAATTTGCTTTGTCCTGCTTAGCATCAGAAAGTACAAGAGACAAACACAGCACACGTGGTGCTCTCAGGAGGGCAGGAGAAAGGCTCTGAGATCGTGGTGGCCGTGCAGACAGAGACTGGGTACCGTGATGCTCTGACAGCATCAGCAATGCAGGCAAGGACAGACATGTGGAGAAGGCAGGATTAGAGTAGGACTCTGGAAGAACAAGCCCAATTCCTTTCTCTAACCTGGGCTTCTGGAGTGATCTTGGAAAGTTCAGCTTTATTCAGGAACTTATTGTGGTTGTTTTAGAAAACGGACCAGTAAAACAAAGCCCAAGTCTTGCCAACATGAGCAGTGCTATAGCCAAGGTGGTCTCCCTGGCTAACAAGACCTGAATTCTACCATAAATATCACAAGAACAGTGATAAAAGAACAACAGCCAGACACTGTTGACATTGTTTAACTCAGCAACAGAGCAGTAGGAAAAAAATAACGCTTTCTCACTCCATGTCAGTGACTTCCCTGGTGATTCTTGTGCTTAGATCCCTTGGGGATGGAGGGGAAAACAGGTCACAAGGTAATTCTAAAAGGCATATATGAAAAAATACATCTCCCTATAAATAACTATAGATATCCCTATAAATAAGTGCACATCAGAATCTAATGTAGGTTAGCAACAAGTCATAATCAGGTCCAGCTACCTGGACCTGGGCTTTCCCAGAGGCTTAAAAGTACCTAAGCCTTGCCAGGCACTGTGCACACTCTGCAAAGCAGCAGCAACACCACATACCTGGGGGATGGAACTTGCTTTATACATTGTCTCTTGTCCTCACCAGAATTATCACACCCCCTTCAAAAAGAAAAAAAAATATTAATTTTCCCGAGTTTCATGGATTGAGGCAGCATTTTGATAAATAAAACCAATCACCTCAACCAGGAGGTGGAATCTGTGCCCTGACCTGTTTTAACCCCCCAGTAACACCAGAACAAGCATGTATGCACTTAGCGAGCCACATCCCTTGACACCAAAAAAATCCCCCTTTGGGTTCTTCATCATTTCTTCTGCCAGAGCAAAAACACAAATAAAGAAACACTAGGAACTGCCTCTTGCTGGAGTAAATTATGGCAACCTCCGGCGTTAGAGAGGCCCATATCAACCCTTGGCCTCAGCAGATAATCCCATCCATCCCCATCCTAAGAGCATCTCCTGAAGCACACAGGTTTTCCCTTGACTGAAGGCAGCCCCATACATGTGTTGCTGAGATGACAAGCAGGCTCCAGCACACCTTCTCCCTGCAATGGCTGATGCTGTTTCCATTTGTGCCGTGTCTCAGAGCTGAGCCTTTGAAGTCCTGTACTCACAGGGATTTCTGGCAGGCAGTGACAACTTTCTGGAGAACACAGCTGTTTGATGCAGTCTCCCTCCTTCCTAATCCCTGGCAGGCAGTAACAGTGGGCAGGTAACTTCTTAAAATGCCAAATCTCAATCCCAACTTTAAAATCAGGCAGCTGCACCATGTTTAAAGCATCATCACCACCCCAGCAAGGATGGAGCTGTGCTGATTAAAGGGGCTCTCCTGGAGCACCACTGGGGACAGGAATGCTGCTAACAGGCAGAGGCTAAGGCCAACAAACCTGGCCAGGCACCCCAAATATATCTCTGTCCACACACAGACCGATTCTTGAGTTGTAAATCACCCTCAAGGAAACACTTCTAGCCGGGAGTATGGGGTGGGTTGGTGAAACTTGACATCCATTCCAGAACGATGAGTTTCTGAGACAAGGTTTGCAGGCCTATGAGACTGATGCTCAACAGAGCAGCAAATAACACTCGGTGCTGACACAGTGCTTTGTCTCCCCGCACTTCCAAAACGCTGCTGCAGCCTGCCTGGACACTGTGGAGATAACAACTTGTGCCTCTGCCTGCATCCCTGGATGCTGCCCCAAACAGCCCCACTGCCGTTTTGTGTCAAGAGATGCAAAGGGCACAGCCCAGCTCCCTCTGCTCACAACCTGAGCACTGTGCCAATGCCAGCAGCCCGACCTGGGCCTTCTCTCCTTGCAGCACACAAAAACCCCCACCAGATCCTGCAGGATGTAGTTGATTTCGGTATCTCGATCGCTAAACAAGACAAAAAAACCCAGCGAGGACACCGAGCGCAGCAAGCAGCGCAGCCTTCCAGGGACAAAAGGCAATTTTCCTCCCGTTCCAAACGCAGAGCTGGCTGGGCACCGAGCCGCTGATGCTGACACCCACTCCCACCTCCATCCCCGCGGCATCCCGAGCCGCTCCCCCACCTGGGGGTGCGGGCGGGTGCCGGTGCTGCCCAGCCGAGGATGCAGCGGGGCTGCCGGCCCGCTGAGGATGCTCCGTGCCTTTCCCCACCCCAAGGACAATCCGTGCGGCGGCCGAGCCTCCCGCCCGCACCGAGCCGCGCATCCCCGCGCTCCTCCCGCACCATCCCAGCTATTCATCCCTCCTTTGTTGCGGGCTGGCCGGGCGCTCCCGCCCCTCCCGCCGTCCCCCTTACCCTGGGGCTGCCCGCCGGAGCGGGGCGGAGGGCTCGGGACCACCGCACGATGCAGCCCCGGCGGCCGCCCTGCCACTCCCTGCACGGCCGA
>WBMV01002175.1:0-20736 GCA_013396655.1 Campylorhamphus procurvoides | reverse complement strand
CAGGCATCGCCAGACAAAGGCCCTCGCAGGTAGGCACGACAGGAGCGGTTTCGTTCGCTTCTTACATAACGAAAACCAACCACATCTTTAAAAATGGGATAAAAAAAACCCCACCATTGCCCAATTCTGTTATTTTTCCCAAGTCACTCCGGCGTCGCAGTGGAAAAAGCCATGACTGGGTGTTCGGTACTCCTGGGTCAGCTTGTGCTGTGTCCTCGATGGGAGCATAGCTTGAAAGTTGCTGGTGATAACTTGGGTTTCAAGAGTAGGCGATTGTTTGTGGGGTTTTGTTTTGGTGGCTAAAACGATTCTTCTAGTAGATGAAACCAGCATCACTGTGCATCTGACTCAAAACCCTCCAGACTGAGTACCCCAGCCACAGTCTTCATGTTTGTTGTACCACCTGCCATAGGTGGTAGCAGCAAAGTATTTTCATAATGTAATATTCTTGGTAACTGCATAAACTTTGTGCTACTTGATTATTGAGGTCAAGTACAGCCTTGATTGTGAGGCTCTTTTGGCAGTACTGTTGTGTTAAAAACACCACTTTTTTTTTTTTCCCGTGGCCTTGTAACTTGAATGATTACACTCAGTTTCATTATGTTCGCTCCTGTGTATGTAACCTACTTTGAGTCATCTTTGCCCTCCTCAGTAATTAATTCAATCCAGAGCCTCGTTTAAAGTAATACTATGTGCACCACTTTTAAAGATCCTAATTCAGTCAAAAAACTTTGATGGGAAACTCAAATGAATACGGCTTTGGATTTTTGGCCTGAAGACCTGATTTAAACCAACAAGTTCAAGGACTATTGAATAAACATCCTGGACAACATTGGCACTAACAGTTATTGTTACAATCATTCTCACAGATGTCTTTGACTGTTGAAGTTCTAATGTTTTTTAGAATATTTTGCCTCTACTTTCCATTTTTATTTACTTAAGAGTCCCTTGGAGCATGAGTTAAAAATACTAACTTAATATCCAGTTTTCTGGATTTGAATCCAAAGCCACAAGTTTCTGCTGTTTTGATGGATTTTTTTTGTTTTAATTATTTTTTTTTAAGAAACTGATCTCAAGGTGTCAAAAAGCTTAGTCTTCCCATGAGCAGTATAAACTTACATGACCTTCACACAGCTTATCTCATCTTAAGAAGGAACAATATCTACCTTGCTTTGGCTGAAATTTGTAGAAGATGCATTCTTTCTTTTGCAATAAAGTCTAAACAGAGTCTGAGAAAGATACCATTACCCTGCTGCTTTTTTCCAATCCTTTATCTTGAAATAAAACTTATAATTAAAATAAAACTTTAGCTCATTTTAGATCGACTTATTTTAACAAATAGTTATGCAAACTATCCTTATGCAATAGGTTTTTTCCAGACAGCAATCTCACTGCTGTTATAACATCACTGTGATGCAATAATATGAACAATAAAATCCTCTGTTTGAGTCTTATTACACTGTTAAGCAATGTATCTGACTCATCAGCTTAATTGACTCTTCTAGGTGACCTTGCCATGATCATTACAGCCAGTTATGAGATATAAATGTGCTTAGGCTATGTAATAGAAAAAAATGCAAAGAGATGGCCAATTCCTGCAGTCCATACTAAAAGAAAGTGACAGTTGATTTCCATGTTAGTATTTTACAGTATTTCAAAATAATTATTTAACAAAAAAAATTTTTAAAAAGCCACAAGGTAATGTAACTCTGTAATACTGATGGTAAGCAGGACTGTCAAAAATAAAATTGTGTAAGCAAGGGCATACTTGGACTTGACTGAAAATGTGATAGAAGCAACATGCTTAAAAAGATGTATTAGAAGGTAGATCTGGAATAAATTATCACTAAAGTCACCTTAGATATGCTGTATTTTTTCCTAATTCACTTGTTGGATTGACCCATGTCCAAATTAGCAGACTATGAGACTGTGTCTGGTGACAGATAGTAAACAAATATATTTTCTGTCAGGAAAAAAATGCCTTTTTTAAGATAGAGCATTTTTCCCTTTCTGTAGTTGCTCCACCTTGTTGTGATTTTTCAGTCTGTCCTGAAGTATTTGAATAGTTAACTAGTTTTTGCCACAGAGGTGTCTGCACAGCAGTTAGCAAGCAATATAGGGTGCTGCTGCTGTAAGACCTTCTTTTGCAAGTGGATTCAACACAGTAAAGAAAATTATGCTCAGCATGGGCAGTGGTCTGGACCATCTCACAGAATTGGAGCTCTAAAGAACTCTATTTTTCTGTTCCATTTGCAGTGAGTGGTAGATAATAATATGTTACAGCTGGTGTCTATTTTATGTATTTACTTCAGTTGTTGTTATATAACAAGATGCATGTTTAGAGCATCAGTTGGGATTGACATAATTCTGCTGTCTTTAAATAGAATCATATAAATTTAGGTCAGCTGAAGGTCTGGTCCATGCTTGGGATTTTAAGAACACAGTTCAATAATAGAAAGCCATTTGTTGTCAGAATAATTAATATTTGATTTTGAAGAGTGGGGGATGGTCATGGTTTGTAACTAGGGCAAAGATTGTATTCCAGAACATGATTGCTATTAAGTTATAGCTTTTTGCAGTTTAGTTCTTCCTGCTGTCAAGTAGCTATTGAAATGAGAAACGTACTGTCATAGTACTGTAACTTCAGTACCAGTTGTTTCTATTGAGGCTTTACTAAACGTACTGGAAAGTGATATGATATTTAAATTGCAAATTTTAAATATAAATATTTATATGCATATACTATATCTATTATATATAGGTAATTAAGTATTTATCCCAGTTATATATACATTTCCTTTGCTTCTCAGTTTTAAAGGTTTTCCTGGTGCTTTGAGTAATATTCTTAGGTCTTGTTTTGCACCCTTTAAATCAGAACAGTAAACAGCTTGTTTTGGGACAAATAAACAGATCTGATAAAAATGATACTGTCTTCATAAGGAAATGTAAGAAAATATAGGGCAAATTTGCACCTTTTAAGTTTGACTGACCTTTTGAACAACAACTACTGTTAATGTATATTTTGTGCTCTCCTAATAATTATATTTGCATAATTTCTGTAATTTACCATTGGTTAGCAGGCTGTACTTTAATGAGTTAATTTGTAGTTATTAAGATAAAGAGTAACTTAAGTAATTTTTCTAACAATGAAAACCTTTTGTAAAAATTACACATGACATCAGTTTTCTGGGTAATATCAATGTGCAATAGTGTTCCAAGTTGCATGACAGTCTTACTGATTTTTTCCTTACATTTGATTGAACAGTGTCATAATAAATGATTTCTAGTGTTCCCTGTGGACTATATTTTGTGGAGGTATCCTGTGTTTTTTTTCTTTCAATAAAAAGATCAACATTTTAGCAAAAGTGGGTCATCTTGTACAAAGCTATCATCATCAGTGTTCCACTGACCTAATTACACATTGGTCCTGAAACAGTAAGCGCTTAAGATGTCCATGAAGTTGTAAGAAAAGGGAACTGTGTACAGAATCAGGATCAATAGCTCTACATTGCTCCATGCTGTTGTAATGGATTCATGGTCTTTGTGTACGTGACTGTGTAACAGCAGTAATTGGTGGTAATATTTGAAGTGTAAATGCTTTTTCACTTTGTGACTGTCGATAACCCATCCATCATAGCGTAAAATGCAGTCACCTAGTTTTTTCACCAAAATTTTAACTTCATTTGCCCTACATTGTATAGACCCTTTTGCCCATAAATGTCTCCTAGGGATAATATCAATCTTTCAGTGCAGCCAGCATTAAATCTTTCCTTCAACAGGACCATGATTTTACAAACTGTTCTAGATAAAGGGCAAGAAGAAATATATTGAATGATTTCAGTGGACATTGGAAGCCTCTCTGTTGGAGAGGCTTTTTGAATTATGAGAGACCTGAATGGTGCAGAATTTCATGGCATAATTTTTGTCTTTGAGGAACAGTAGAGATAGAGTATCTCCAGAATTTTTCAGCAGTGTTTAGGCAGGCTGCATATGCTCCGTCTAAGCTTAAACTCAGCCTCCTGTCTCACCTGTGCAAGGAGAATGATATTTCTTTTCTGTGCCTCATAAAAGTATCAAGACAGATAGTAACTGTTTTTAGAACACTTTGAAGATGACGTATGAACTATCCTTCAGTTTTTCAAAATTTAGAATTCAAACTGGTGAATTTGGGATCTACAACCAACTTCTACAGCAGCTCTTTTGGTATGCAGACAGATTTTCAAAATTGATACTCTGTGGCAGAATGGTGGCTGTAATATAATTAATGATACCTGTGCAAAATATGGACTACAGAAACTAAAAATAAGCAGATATGTCAATACAAGCTTTTATTGTTTTTCTAGAGTGTGCCATATAGTGGTGATTTTGATAGATATTTGATTCTTCTCTAAAGCAAGAAGATGTACTTAGCTATTACTTTCTCTTTTTTTAAGGACTGAAATTTTTTTTGAGCATGTGGTGGTACAAAAGTGATTTGTGTTTGAGCATCCAATGTTAGAGATGGGATTTCATTTAGTTTCATGGAATCACTATCAAAATATTAGACAAGTAGAGTTAAACGCTTATTTTATTCTAGGATATGTTTTAAAAATTAAGCTTGGAAATAACATGAATCATTTTGTTAAATGTGTAGTTATTCTGTGGGGAAACTTGCATACGTGGGGAGGCCTGCATGCATTCTCTAAAGCAGAAATTACTTATGTAATTAAATTATACAGAAGAGAGAGAGGAAATTGTGGCCTTGTCCTCAACTTTTCAGACATTTCAATTATTAGAGTGCATAAATACCCAGGATCAAATCTTGAATGTACTATGTTGTCACTTATTTTTTGAAATCCATAGATAAATTTTTTTTTTATTTCTGCATAGATAATTTCTTGCTTCAATAGCATGAATCCTATACAATAGTCTCATTAATACTTGGATCTTGGATTGTGTTCTGCTTCTGTTGAAACCAATAGCAAAATTGCTGTGGGAACAAGACTGGCTCTGCAATTAAGTTAATAGGGTCGAGTGTTATTATGCTGTTGAATTGGCACTCAATTCCATTAACATCAACCAACCAAATGTTGGTTTTATAACACTTTATGAGGGAGTGATAAAGCAATTGAAAAATTAATCATAAGGGAAAATATTGGAATTTGAAATGTAGTCAGAGGAATCATTACAGTTCATTAATTTATGTGTAAATACTGATGTTTTCCAGTGGAATTATAAAATCCAAGTGAAGTGAAGTGACTGGTTCCATTGAGGGCACATTGCTGTTATCATCAGATGGAATTTAATTTGTTTACAGACTCAGCATTGGGCTGATCCACCTGGAGAAGTATTAATAAGCAAGGGGTTTGATTCCTGTTTGTAAAGCAGCAGTTCCAGTTACCATGATATGGAAGGAGTTAAAAATCTATTTTTGTTTTGTTAATTCGCTAAAGTATTGGCATTAGGTCTAACTGCATGAAGAGCAGACCAGTATGACTATGTCAGTGGGTTACACGTCTGTCTTGACAGCTTTACTAATGGACTCTGACAGAGAGCAAAGTTGAATACTGCATGCAAAAACATGGTAGTTTTGATACACACTTAATATTTGCTGTAGATTGCATGCTACTTACGTTCTGTCTGTTTGTGCCAGGAACAACGTGTACAGGAGGGATACTGGCCAAAACAGGAGTAATCAGTAGTACAGTGAGCAGATTGTATGCTGGAATGGCCCAATCTGCAGATGTACTGTGGAACAGAGGACACGAACTCTGCAGCTTTTTGGGCTAAGTGCAGCTCAGTGCTAGTGTTAGGCTTGCAGGTATGTTTGGACATGCAGTGGAATTTTTATGGATGGCCATACTGCTGAACAATGTCATTAGTCTGCATTCATTTAAGGAAGGAAAAAAACCTCACAAGCCAATAACGGTTTGCTAATTATTATTACCATTATTAGTATTTTTCCTAGACCACGGTGTTGGACAAACACTGAAGTGGAATCACTTTGACCTGGAGACCATTACAAGTAGACACAGTCAGAATTCTTAA
Organism: Campylorhamphus procurvoides; assembly: GCA_013396655.1. NCBI lineage: Eukaryota > Metazoa > Chordata > Aves > Passeriformes > Dendrocolaptidae > Campylorhamphus > Campylorhamphus procurvoides. The sequence continues at coordinate 14,709 of WBMV01002175.1, read as the reverse complement.
TTTGAAACAGTTTTGTTCAAGACTAAACATACTGGTTTTATCTAGGTATGGTTTTGTTCTTTTAAAATATCCATCAGTTATGTAAGTACTTTCTGTTGCTACCATTTCAAGTGTAGCTGTTCTAGGGTATGTGACATGTATATAATAATGATGCATACATACTACTGTCTGTTTTCTTGGAGACAAAATATTTGTGTTTGGGTTTGAATTTAGTTCTCCAGTACTGTTAAAAGCAGTGAGTTCTGAATTGGTAAGGACCTGAAATTTCACAAAAGTTGTTTTGAACCCTTTTTACTTAAGTGAATTAAGAGAGTTGACCAAGAGGCATGCTAAAAGACAAGTGATGATTTCATAGGTATTCAGTACATGTTACACTGTTGTCTGCTGTGTGCCATAGAAGATGTCTGCAATGTCTCTGAGACCCAGTAGTTGCTACTGATACAAATGAATACAGTAATTGTAGTATATCAAGACAATTACAGATCACTACTCATGCATTCCAAGTGCTATAAAGTAATGAAATAAAATCCAGTATTTTCCTATTAGTGTAAAATGATGTTACAGAGATCAAATTTCTACAAATGTTACAAAAGGCCAAGTGGCCTTGTATTCTTTTTTTACAATTCTTTGTTCTACAGTGATTTTTTTAAGTATTGAGTTGCAGTAGGTTTAAAATGCTGTACATATTAATTGAGCTATTGATTATACATAGCAGTGAAATGGACAAAGTGGCTATACAGCTACTTCAGTGAATCAGACTGTACTGAAAGTTTGAAAAAACAAATGTTACTTCATTGTGGGGCTTATTTTTGTTTTTCAACCTGATCGAGCTTCTATGTAACTTGACAGAAAACTCTGACTCCAGTTAGAGTTTTGGATCAGGGTTTAACTGTAACTGCTTGTGTATTAGAGGTATTTTTTCTTCTTTTCAAACATGGCAATTTGTGGTGCTGCTTTCGCACTAAAATGTTAGATGCTGTCTTTGGTGTGGCTGGTTTCTAACTCTTTCATTAAGGCTGTATCATCAAAGACAAATAGTTACATGTGAGAATTAACCATGGATTTTTGGAAATTCTACTTGTTTGTTCTATTAAATGTGCTATTTTTTTCATGACAGAATAGCTGGCATGGTTTGATGGAACAGAACACAGCTTGAAACTTTAGTCTTTATGACCCTGCTTAATTGTTATTACATCACTCATTCCACTTTGCCTTCTGGAAAAGACAAGAGAAACTGGCAGAATACAATTCATTAATTCTTTTATAACTTTCCTGACTGATAATCTTAAAATTAGTTTATTAGTCATTGTAAAAACATTCCCAATAAACAGAGACATTAATCTGAAGTGGCTAGTGTTTGGGTGTGGGTTTGTTTTTCTTTTTTTGGTTGTACAGGCAAGAATGATTGCTGACTTGATAATCAGTTCTATAAAAGCACTTGGCATACTACATTCATTTTACCAGGAACATGACTGACTGTGAAAAATGAAATACTGAGAAGTTATATTTCAGATCTAGACCTAATGATCTTATTAGAATAAATATTTTTGCATTAAGAGGGGCTAAATATAGCAAATGTTAATTTAAATGCTAAATTCATATTTAATGATTAAAATGTCTGAAGCTAAAGGTTAGGCTAGACTTTCTTTATTAAAAGTAGGACTTTTAAGTCCAAACTTCCACTTCAATGCAAACACAGTTTTCTGAGGGTTCACATGCCTTAATGGTATTAAACTTTGACTTAATAAAACAATTTGCCAAATGCAAATTATGAATTCAATGTCATTTCTCTAATGTATTTTTCAATACTGATTTTATAATTTTCTTTGTAAGATACATGAAATAATTATGTTGGGGTTTTTTTGGTCAATATTTTTTAATTACGAGGTATTTGCCCCAATTATATGTGTGAATTTGCTAGTTGAATTGATATGACTGATTAAAAAGGCATTTTAAAGTTTCATGTGTGTATGTGCAACCATTTATATATACGTGTATATATACATTTTGACAGGATTCAAAACCAGCAATTAAATGTTTGAGTGCTTCAATGGGTAGTTAGTGGTATTTTAAGACAATAGGAAGCAGTCCAGCTTGTCTAAATAAGCTTACGTTATTTTTAATACATCGAGGACCCAAATATATTGCATTTCTAAGTCACACACCCCAGCTGTTTTCAGAAGAGATGCTTTAATGGGGAATAAGATACTTTCCAGTGCTGCTCATCAACATGCCTAGTGTCCTACAGTGTTAAGTGTTGGAGGTTTTAGATTCGTCATGGAAAGTTCTGTGACAGCACTACCATAGGATGAAAACTCAAAATTTTTTCATAACTCTTTTCCTTGGATCATATTGCATTTGTTTTGGAAGCAAATCTGCTACATCGGTATCATAAACTTTGGAATATTAGTTATTTCAGTGCTGAGGGGTCTTCATATTACAGAAGGTTTAATGACTCAAATGCTAATCTAAGTTATCAAAAGCTACTTTTGTATGTCGTGAACCAGCAGTTCCTAAGTAGTAATAAAATTCTCTATTTATTCCAGGTTTTTAAGAAGATTCCCATTGAATCTACTAAGAAAATTGATTCTAGACAGTTCTGAGATTATGAAAGAAAAGGAAGAATGTGTGTGGATTTAAAATTACTGTATTTGTCAAGCTGTGGAGTAAGAAGTACTGGGGAGATAACTTTCTCTGTTGCTTATTGTAAATCTACTACAAACGCTATCTGATGCAGCTGAGAAAAATGCAGACCCTTAAAAAGGAACACGGACCTGTTGAGACAAGTAGCAATGTGGACAAAATCATGGTACTTAAGTCTACCTTAGCAGAAGTATCTGAAGAATTGTCTACAAATGAAGATATACTGCTTACAGAAGCAAGTAATGGAAAAAGCAAATCTTCAGCTTGCCGGAGAAAGCGAGAATTCATTCCAGATGAAAAGAAAGATGCTATGTATTGGGAGAAAAGGCGGAAAAATAATGAAGCTGCCAAAAGGTCTCGTGAAAAACGACGACTGAATGACCTTGTCTTAGAGAACAAACTAATTGCACTGGGAGAAGAGAATGCCACTTTGAAGGCAGAGCTGCTTTCTTTGAAGCTAAAGTTTGGTCTAATTAGTTCTGCAGCCTATGCCCAAGAGATACAGAAACTCAGTAGCTCAACAACTGTATATTTCCAAGACTATCAGAGTTCCAAATCAAATATTAACTCATTTGTAGATGAACATGAACCATCTATTGTTGGTAGCAGTTGTATTTCTGTCATTAAGCATTCTCCTCAAAGCTCGATGTCTGATGTGTCTGAAACATCAACTGTGGAACATACTCAACCAAGTCGTATACAAAGCAACTGCAGAAGTCCTGAAAATAAGTTCCAGATTATAAAACAGGAGCCCATGGAATTAGAGAGAGAGCCAAGAGATGACAGAGGTTCATATAAAGCATCCATATATCCAAACTACATGGGAGCTACCTTTAATGTGTACTCTCATTCTCCGCCTCTCTTGCAAGTTAACAGGTCCTCCAGTAATTCCCCAAGAACGTCAGAAACTGATGATGGTGTAGTTGGAAAGTCATCTGATGGAGAAGATGAACAGCAGGTTCCTAAGGGTCCAATTCATTCCCCAGTTGAACATAAAAATGCTCATGCAACCGTTAAAGTTCCAGAAGTGAATTCTTCAGCTTTGCCTCATAAGCTTCGAATTAAAGCCAAAGCCATGCAAGTTAAAGTGGAAGCAATGGATAATGACTATGATGCAACACAGAAATTGTCATCGCCCATTGACATGTCCTCAAAAAGGCATTTTGAGCTTGAAAAACATGGTGCGCAAAATTTGGTGCATTCTTCTCACACTCCTTTCTCGGTTCAAGTGACTAACATCCAAGACTGGTCACTTAAACCAGAACTCTGGCATCAGAAGGAGCTCAACGTTAAAATTCAAAGTGGTTGCAAAACTGGAGTTATTGAAATAAAAGACAACATCTACAATGTATCTGAGTCAGAGAACCTCTATTTGAAGCAGGGCATAGCAAACTTGTCTGCAGAGGTTGCTTCACTTAAAAGACTTATAACTACACAAATCTCTGCATCAGACTCTGGCTAAGTTACTACTGAATAAAGGCTTATTGTTTTAAAGGATGTCATTTGCAGTAGATCAATATGTTTTGTATGATGCTGAATTTTCACTGGACTTGTGATGTCATTTCACTGTAATGTTCACATAATGTCTGATTGGTGTCTTTTTGTGCACAAATTATTATGAAGACTAGGTTGTGTTATGATCACTATGCCTTGAGTATAGTCAAGTAGCCTGTACAAAGGCTGTATATAGTGAATTTTATTTCCTTTTTGTTCTACTACAAAGCGTGCAAGTTACCAGTTACAATAAAATATTGGTGACAAACACAGAACATCTACTCCAGTTCAGTTGATTTTATGAACTTGTAAATAAGTTGTTAATTAAAAAATGGGTTTTTTCTTACACTGTGCTCAACTTCACTTACATTTTAGGTTTTTACAGCCTAACAACCAAATTACAATTTACAACATATGTGATCCTTCAGGCCACGTTTTTCCTTAATATGTTTTTTGGAAGAGAAATAAAGTGAATATTTATAAATGAAACAGTACCAATTTATAGCCTTAGCCTTCTTTAACTTGGGAGGAGTTAACCAAAACCCATGCAAATTTTAACCCAGTAACTAAGATCACCAACCTTTTTTCTCCTTCAATTTCAAACGAGACAGTCATGAGTTTTCTGAATGTTTTAGTGTGAAAAACAATTTTTTCAATATTATAACTTGGTGTTCTAGGTGAAATTAGTTAAGTCAGATTTGTGCATCTGCAAAGTTTTCAGAGCCTTCCAGTGACAGAATTGGGCAGCACCACCTTTGCATACCTCTTGCATACCAGCATTTTTTAACATGGTAGACTGTGGGTCACCTGTAGGTGAAGGATAAGGCTACTGCATCTGTAAACTCTGAGCTCAGCTAGGCAAATACTTACACAAAGGCTAGGCAATAGCAGTTGAAGAGTTAGAGGAGATCATCTGCTATTTTAGTTCCCCATATGGGACATAATTCAATTATGTATGAAGTAAGTCTTGCCAGCAATTTGGCCTTGGTTTCAATGGCTTAGTTAACTGAACTGGAATACTCTTGCTAAAGGGCATTTTGCAAGAACTTCTCAAATGTAAAATAGAGACTATGTGAAGAACTGCACAATCCAAATACTGCTAGCCCCTTATAACTTACGCAGATGACGAGTTCTTCACTTGATGACTGGACAGAGCTGTGGTGCTCTTTGTCTTTCAGAACAGCCATTGAACCATGGAGTTTAGAATTGCATCACATATCCTTGGTTTGGCTTACCAAAGTAGTTAATTTTAAAATTAAAAAATAAATTATGAATAGACTTGGCAGAGGTTCTTTTCATGACACTTCCCCTTTCTTTTAACATACTAATAAATCAGACTAACAAATAAGCTTTTTCTGAAAAGGCTTTTTATTAATTGCCATACTGTATAATGAATGGAACCTTTCCATAGGCTTAAAATACTAATTAAAAAAATAATGTGTAGGTATTGTTTTTTAAATTCATACTTGACATGAATGAGAGGAAGTATGTCAATTTTTTGGGGATATGAAGAGGAGTCTGAGTCACTCCTGATAGCTCTGAAGCTTGGTCCAGCAGTCAAGGCAATGGCAGAACTCCCTGACGTCAGTGAGGCCAGGATCTGATTCTGTGCCTTTTCAGGATCTGATGATTCAGTTCTGTTCTGGAAGGACCTTTGCACAGAAATCACTGGTACTTTCTGAGCTTTTTTGAGCCTTCTAACTGCTGTGCTGTATTTGTGACATTCAGAGTTAATAACCTGCTATTCTTTTTTCATGCCTTAATAATACAATAGACCCCATAGCTGGGCTCTGTATGTATTTGGTAATTAACATAGATGACATTTCAATGTTACTGAAAATAAGCTCAGGATTATTGCATGAAATGTAAAAATTTGCATTGAATGATGGGGATATGAGACATGAGGCAGTGATGCTACTGTCTCTTTGCTTGCTAAGTATCTTCTGTAAGCAACAATAAAATTCTTTAAATATTTTGCGTATTATTTATCACATGTAATGTGTTCAAGGAGAGGACTAAAAACTCTCAGTGTTGCCATCTGTGTAAGCCTAGATCTATTGGGTTTTTTTTCCATTTCTTGTTAGAATTGTTTGTCATAATGGAAGAATGTTGTCTTCTTTCTAGCTCATATATTTTGTGTATCTGTTTTGTGCAATTAATACTTAACAGTAATGATGTAGTTAATTTGTTGAAGGATGTCATTGCAAGAAGGTTATAGCATGGAGCTTAGGAGCACAATCAGATGTTATTTATACTCCCTTTATACCTTAGTGTTATGCTTCATTTGAAGAAAAATAAATAATTTGTCTTTTGTTCAAAACCGGTTCTAACTACAACATGCTTTTCTATTACATTCATTGTCACAGTCCAACACGGGGGTGTTAACTGAGTGGATGACAAATCTTCTTGTGCTGAAGTTACTGTTTCTGCAGCTAATTTCTGGAATATCTTCCCCAGGCTTTTTGAAGTTACAAAAGACAGGAGTGTTGATGGTACCTACAAAGCCCCATTCGTGGCTGCAGCTGCAAACCCTAATCTGCCCAGCTGCACTACATGTGGTGTAGATGGCCTCCTCACCTTCCTTGCCCATCTTTAGCCTGTTTCCCTTTGGGACTTCATGTGGGAAAGACAGAGTGTCACACTTACAGGGGAAGGGAGAGAATGTAGCGGAACTCCCCTGCTCCCGCTTTCAGCTGGTACATAGTTATGTATCACTAGAGGAGGTGGGGAAGCTGTACCCTTCCAACCTGCTTTTGCTGCGCTGCAGGAAAGAGAACCAGCCTCCGTGAAAAGAATATCCTTGGCTGGTCATCTAGTTATGGCACATCAAAAGGTTATTTTGAGCACAAAATGGGCTTTAAGTGAGCATAAACTGGCATACCATCTTCTAACTTAGAAAAACTCTTGTAAGATCAGTGATTAACTGATGAAACAACATGAAACATGGCAACGGGAGTCTTTCTCATGTGAGGGAACATGGACGACTAGAAATTATCTGAAAAATTTCTAGTGTGTCTTCAAATGTGGATGTTAAGGAAGGCCACATACAGAGCCTGTAACTCAGATACTTATCAATATAAATTGTCATTTTCTATGGGAACAGAGAAACTACCATTCATTTGGACAGTCCCAAACCTTGCTTGTGATAATTGTTACTGTGAAGGGCTTAATGGAAAGTTTTAAGAAAAGTCTGTGATAAGTGATTGATGATTAGCAAGGTAAGTTTTTCCTAGTGACATCAACTGGTGGCTAATGAACACTGTGAAGTGTGAGTATAAAGTCCTTTGTTAAATTTGCCTAACTTAATTGTGAATAAACACAGTAATATACCCTCATGTTCTATCAACACCAATATTTTCATATATATAGAGACAACGTGAATATGCCCATGCATATACTGAGCCCATAATGATTTTCTGAATACCCTCAACTTTCTGCCTTCCGTAAAACTTACATATTATGTGGGATATATTTAAATTTTACTAATACTTTAAACAGCCAAATATCCCCTTCATGATAGAAGACAGATTACTGACAATTCCTATTTTTCTTCTCATTATTTCAGCGGTTTTCATTATAGCCTGAATGTCTACTTGGGCAGTTTATGAGACCAAAAACATTTCTGTGGAATTTAAATATAAAATTGTGCAATAAACACATTTCTGAAGTTTGATTAAAACAAACTTCTAAAAATGTTTTCTACTTGCTAGTACATAAGTGTGCCATTGAAAATCATGTACAATGAATTTAGAAGGAAACTCACAGAGAATCCAGTTAATATGGCCATTATTAATACCACGTTGTTTTAAAAATACTTACATAATTTATTGCACAATACAAGTTTGATGACTACAAGAGTACAACAAAAGAATTTTTGTTATTTCTTGTGTAAAAAACGAATAGCACATATTGTTCCATTATAGTGCCAACTCAAAAGTTAAAAACACTAGGCCAAATCCTAGGCCTTTTAACCCAGTGTTTAAGTTCTACTTTCCTTAATAAAGTAAACTTTTTCTTTGTGCAATAAGGGACTTACTCAAAATGAGTAACATTACCAAGATAGAAGCTTTACAGTTCACTCCTGGCGTGGACTCCTACTGGTTTTTCTATCTCTAGGACTAACTCCCTTGTGATACAACAGTGGTTTATAAATCACTTTATTCGTATTACTGGAGTTGTAGGGAACTTATTTATGAAAGAGAAGGCAGCCAGATACTCAACTATTATTTATCCAATGACAGCTCTAAAAGACATAAATTATGAGCAAAAGGTCAGAATAGAGGCATAGTGTATATGTGCTTGAAAGAGAAAGCATCAGAAGACATTTTAAGACTCAAAAAAATAGCTGGAATCTATGCTTTTTGTGAGTTGACCAACTATTACTTGTGCACCAGTCTCAACTATGGTAATTCCTTTTCCTATGGTATGGAGCTCCACAGGATTACAAACAAGTGTTCAAGAGGAACAAATGCAGTGCCTGCATCTCTGCCATGATTTCATCTCCTATAGGCAAGCATCCTCCCTGCTTCTAGTAGTGCAACTGAAAGAGATCTGATCTGAAAAACCTGCATCAGTCCAAAGGTTCTGAGGAAGCTAAATGGCAATCTAATACTACCAGCATTCAGATAACATGGTCGATTTCTCTTCCACCGTCTCTCATTCCCCCTGCAAATCAATGTACAACTCAAAATGTCAGCCTATTGTTAGACTTTTCCATGCTATTCAGTTTTCTGGATGTGCAAATGCCTGAATGGGCATCTAAGTTAATAACTTACACATTTAAAAGAATCAGGCTATCCTGCTGTCCATATATGCTGGGACTGGTATCCATTATATCTAAATTTCTGAGGATGGTACTAAAGTTCCTAACACTTCTGACCTCCAAAAATTCTCTTAGTATATAAATAAAATGAAGACATATTGCAGTCATTTCCATGGCAGCCCTGAAAAATGGGATATTATTGGTTTGTATAACAATCAGAAAATATCAAAGTATAATATTCTATTGTATCAAATAGCTGAAAAGATGATAAAATGCAATGAGAGCCATTGTAGCAGAACACTGTTCATTTCTCTCTGTTCTTGACACTATACACATCGATAGGCAATATGTCCACAAAGTATTTAGTTATCATTCTCAAAAAAAGATGTGGTGACATATCTTTAAAAGCTCTGTAGTTAAAAATGTGAACAAGCAAACATCAAAAATCTTTGTGTAAGTAAAACAATATTGGACAAGTGACAGTAACAGCATATATGATCTATCTATATTTTATGGGGCTGAAGGGAATTGTTTGTATTTTCTCATTTTCTGTAAGAATAATGAGATTACTGTAAGAAATGCAAATCTTACCTTCTTTCATTAAATAATAGTTAAGTAACTGAAAAATACAAAAATAAGCAAAGAGTGCTTATTTGATGGTATAGACAGGCAGTAGAATGGAATAAATCCAGTTGTCAGGGACCTACAATGATCATCTAGTCCCACTGCCTGAACACTTCAGGACTGACCAGAAGCTAAAACCCATTATGAAGTGTATTGTCCAAAAGCCTCCTTTTAAGGCACTGAACAGCATGGAGCCTGTTTCAGTGTCTGACCACACTCTTGGTAGGAAACTATTTTCTTATGTCCAGTCTGAACCTCCCCGATGCAGCTTAGAATGATTCCCACATGTCCTGTCTCTGGATCCCAGGGAGAAAAGATCAGCACCTCCCTCTCCATTTCCCTTCCTCAGGAAGCTGTAGAGAGCAGTGAGGTCACTCCTTAGCCTCCTCTCCAAACTAGACAAAGTCCTCAGCTGCTTAGCATTTATCTGTCAGGCATCTGCCACAGAGGAGTCCCCTTTTAGGCTGAGCACCAAGGCTGGATCTGGAAGAGCAGGAGTAAAGACTGCTTGAGGGTCACAGCATGGTGGCCTTTCCCTGGCTGCTTTCCAGCTGGGCAGCCCAATGCTTGGGCTGGTGCCTGGTGTTGTCTCTCCCCAGGGGCAGGAGTTTGCACTTACCCTATTGAACTACTTGGGGCTCCTGCTTTGGTAGGGTACAGGCCTAGGGTGATGGAGAGAGCAACACCAAGTCATGAGTCCAGGCAGCAGGAGGGAATAAGCTGCTGCTGTAAGAAGGCTGCACCAGATAGCGCAGGCTGTTAGGAGAGCAGAGACCTGGGACATGGGGGCAGAGGGTGGTATGAGTAGCCTGGGATAACGAATGCTGAGGCACAGGCTGTGCCTGGAGACTCTTCCTCCATCTGGAAACCTCTGCCCTGTGGCCAGCTACAGAAATGGGCCTGGAGCTGGGCAGGACTTGCCTTTGGGAAGAATAATGAGAACAGCAACTCCACCTGTCCTATTCATAACACTGAGACTTTTTCTGAGTTTTCATGCATTTATTTCACTTGGATAATTGGCTCTGGGGCACTAGGAGCCTTTGAGGGCTGACACATGCCCCAGCTGGCAGCTCAATCCCAATTTGGCCAACCTCTGAGACATTCTCCAAGATCACCCGTGCAGTACTGGCCTCTTGTTGGCTGGACAGCTGCAGGGCTGCTCGCCCATCTCTTTGGGGGTCACTGTGGCCACCTGGGGAGGGTTCACTGCCCCATCTGGAAGTGGAGGGCCCAGGAACAGACTCCTTTGACTCCTGGGGCTCTTTGCACTCCAGCAGCAATGGCAATGGAAACAGAGGGGTGTCTGCTGGGATCCCCACCTATGGCAGTGGAGGAGGTGTTGGGGACCTTATCCATGGTTCATCTTGCAGGGCTGTCAGTAGGGGTGGAACCTGGGTGCGGAGATGGAACTTCTGACCCAGCAGACAGCTGGCCTCCCTGTTGCACCGTCGAACAGCAACATGGATAGGCTGTTGCACAAATGTCGCTGTGTGGTTTTGGAGGAAGATCCCCAGCATCCAGACAAGCTGGTCTTCACCAATTCCATGGTTGGTCAGGATGTCCATGACAGACTTCTCCACTAGGGCTGCTTCCATCTGGTTGTTCCTGAAGATCTGCCTCAGTCTTGGCTGGACCGAGGGCATCAGGGTATCTAGGAGGCATAGATACTCCCAGAAAAGCCTCACCCATTCCTCAGGCTGAAGGATACTCACAGGAGGCCTGAGCACTTCTTCTGCAGCCAGTGGTTGGGGTGCTTCAGGGGACTGGAGGTCAGGGACATCCGGATGGATGATGACTGATGGTGTCTCAGACATTGCAGTGACATGCTCCATGTAGTGATTTTCTGCCCCCACTGAGTGTAAGATGAATAGAATGCTCCTCTTGTAGAGGGGACACTCAGGCATGTTCTCTGCCCACAGCAGGATGCAGGTGTAACAGAACTGGTGGAAGCATAGCAGTATGTAACTGACCTCCTCCCAGCTGTCCAGGCAGATGGAACAGCAGCTTTCTATCTCTGTGGCCATGCTCTTCACTCACTGCAGTGGGCTGGGGGGATCTGGAATTTTGTTGTTGCTCACTCACCAGTGTTGCAGTAGCAGGTGTCACTGTAGAAAGGGAAGAGGCACCACAGCCATTGCCTGGACCCAAGAGGAGTACAAGAAATGCCCCAGTCCCTCAGCAAGGAAACCCTCCCAGCTCCACAGGATGAAGTTTCCCTTTCCATCTCACCATTGCTGCTGTGAGCACGACTCAATCTGTCCTGGCTCCCTGAACCTGGCAGGGAGGGTGAAAATTCTCAGACAGCTCTGGAGTTGAGCACAAGGAGTAACAACTCTCCTCACACATCAAAGGTCTCACTCAGCACTCCAAACCTCACCAAATGCTTGGCTGGAGTCATAGAATTGTAGAATCATAGAATCATTGAATGGTTTGGGTTGAAATGGAACCTTGAAGATCATATAGTTACAACCCCCTGCCATGGGCAGGGACACATTTCACTAGACCAGGTTGCTCAGACCTTGAATAGTTCCACGGATGGGGCACCCACAACTTCCCTGGGAAACCTGTTCCAGTGCCTCACCACCCTCACAGTAAAGAATTTTTTCCTAGTATCCAATCTAAACCTACACTCTTTCAATTTGAGCCCAATCTCCCTTACATGCTGTTGTAAATAGTCTTGCCCCATCTTTCATGTAAGTTCCCTTTAGGTCCTGGCAGGGTAAAAAAATCTGCCTCTTTTTCATGCTTAACAAGCCCACTTCTTTCAGCCTTCCCTCATAGGAGAGGTGATCCATCCCTCTAACCATCCTGATGGCACTCCTCTGGACTTGCTCCAAGAGGTCAATATCTTTCCTGTGCTGAGGACCCCAGAGCTGGATGCAGTGCTCCAGGTGGGGTCTCACCAGAGCAGAGGGGCAAAATCCCCTTCCTCACCCTCCTGGCCACACTGCTTTTGATGCTGCCCAGGACACAATTGGCTTTCTGGGTTGCCAGTGCACACTGCTGGAGCATATCCAACCTCTCACCCACCAGCACCCCCAAGTCCTTCTCAGTGCCACTCTTGTTCTATTCATCCTCCAGCCTGTATTGATACTGTGGGTTGCCCTCACCCAGACGCAGCACCTTGTACTTCATCTTGTTAAACAGCATAAGACTTCCATGTGCCCACTTCTTGAGCCTGTCTAGGTCCCTCTGGATGGCGTCTTATTCTTCAGGTGTATCTGGGCATGAGCTGCTTGAGTGAAACTTGATGCCCAATTATAGGCAGTGAGGGATGCAAAGTCGCAATCCATCCCTGCAGGGGCATAATCTATCACTGTCATCACAGAGGACCATCAACGCCCATATAATTCTGCCTCAGTACATGCATTTGGACTTAATGCCACTCCACTGTGGCATTAATTCCATGCCTCATTTTTTGTCTTACACTTGGCATTATTGTCTCATGCCAATCACCGAGGCCTTGGATGTGTCTTCTCAAGGTCCTGTCAGGTCACTCTGGCTATGACAGACATGGCCAGGTACGTGCAGCGAGAGAGTTCACTCAGTAGGATTTCGTGCCCCCCTGGGAGGCTCCAGGACAAAGTCCCACAGGCTCTCTACACACTCCACACTGCTGGCCAGTCCTCTGGCCTCCCCTGCTTTCTCCCATGATGGGTCACAGGCAGTACTTGGCTCACTCTGATGGGTTTTCTGCTGTCTTTCATCCCTAGACAGAAGGCACAAGGGTGATTCCCCCTGCTCAGCAGCCATCAGACCTCATCCACTCACTCAGTCCTCTTTGTGATCCCAGAGAAGGCTGACAACAAAGAGATGTTCAGGGTTTTAAAGCAAGGCTGCTCTCTTGGGATGAATCTGGTTCAACATGGAGCAGACAAGGAATTGGGACACATCATAGCACACCCTGGTTCTTGGAAAGGCCTCAACGGCATGGGGACAGGCTCATGGGTGAGTGAGAGATGGTGGCATCTCCTGAAACTATAGAGGTTCACACTGGAGATAAAGAATCAAAACCAAAATTGCTGTGAGGGTCACAAAGTACTGAAATGTGTTGCCTAGAGAGGTTGTGGGATCTGTGAGCCTGGAGGTCTTCATGATCTGAGTGGCCGCAACCCAGCCACAAGTCCATGAAAGGATGCTTGCTGAAGTCCTGGAAGAGAAAGCATTGACAGTGGGAAACACAGCAAAGGTTTTCAAAGGAGCAACTGCTTCTAGAAGATTTTGACTTTCTGGTTTTATTTGGTTCAGCAGCTTTGACAAATTTTTAATTAGGAGAGAATAGGATAGTTCCAGTTGATGGACACACAACACTCATCTAGTCCAACTGCCTGATCACAGCCTACCAACAGTCAAAGCCCATTATTAAGGGTGTTGTCCAAATGCCTTCTTTTAAGGCACTGTCAGGCATGGGACATCTATCACCTTTCACAGAGAGAAGAAAAACATTTCTGCAGTCTAAATTCTTTATAAACCAGTCTGGTTTGTCACGTGTCTCATCTTCCTAACAAGCGCCAAGAGTATGGTTGAGAAGAAAACTGCCCCTGGTAAAAATTGCTACAAACTTCCCACTTTCATGTGTTATGATCATATTTGACGTGATAAACAGTTATTATTACATTGTACAAAAAGTCAGCTGGCTCTCAGAAGATTATAAGCAGGATATCATATAATGAATTAAGAAAAAGTAAGAAAAGCCTGAGAGCCTCCTAGTGCCATTTTATCACTATCTATTTCAATCCGTCCATGTCACATTTGCTAATCTGATGCTTTCACTCACTAGTTTGCTTCATGCTTTTGTTAATTTTATTTTTCTTCAGATAATCCTGCTCACATAAAATTCATGTTCCTTAATGAAGATACTCTCCTTCTGTTCATGTATGGCCTCAAGAGATTACAGAGTCATTCCAGAGACTACATGCCAGTCTTCTCTTTCTTTATAGTGTATAGACATCATGTCTTCATAAAGTGAATGGAAATAGTCTTTTTTTCCTAAAAGACCATTGGAGCATATCAGGACTAAAATATATTGTTGCTGCTCCAGACTGATTCCCATGTCCCCCAGCTGTTGACTAAGACGTTTTTCTTTCCTGTCGATTCCCACAGGCAGATCTCTGAATGTTTCCCTCTGTACCAGCAGTGAAGTACCTGAAGCTGTTTCGTTTTCCCATTGTCCTAGTTCAGCAGGA